>NCSJ02000259.1:0-61428 GCA_002812745.2 Scytalidium lignicola
ACTTTGCACCCGAATAGCTCGGCTAGCTGACGTCGCACGACCATGCAAATTGGATCCCGCGATAGGCCGGCCAATTCTCGANCGACGCGACACCGGCCATCTTGTGTGAGCAGCTGTCGTCGTCGAGCAATCCGTCCTACAAATCGGGGTCTCGAGGAGGGGCCGGCCAGATCGGGCTAGCCGGTGAGGCCAAACTCCAGCGCACGGGNCGCCTGAGGCCATACTCCGGCGGATGGGCCGTTAAGAATTGAGAGCACTTACCATGAAGTCACTGAATGTTGGATTTCGGGGTTCGAATACGTTGATGCCAATAATTATAAGTATGCGCGAGGCACAGTACGTGGGGAAAGCAAGTTTGTGCTACACCAACATAGGATTCTGAGGCCACCTGCGTAGCTGCTCCAATAGGAACTCCCTATGTTGGAACATGTTCGGATAGTCGGGACGAGGCTTCGTGCAGAAAGGCAACGCCGCCGCTTTTTCACGAATCTCTTGGCTGTTGTGCCAAGGTGATCCTACAAGATCTCGCCCTTGATTCACTTGGCTATTGTGCCAATGGCTTGAAGGCAGCTTGGATTATGGGAAGGTAATCCTACAGGACCTCGCCCTTGGTTCTCTTGGAAGATTACGTGTCCTTGATACTTCTGTAATATGCTAGGCAAGAGGCTGCTGTGAAAGAGAGGTATGTTTGGGGCAGTATGCCTTCAAGCGCCCATTTTTGGGGGTGAGGGAGGGTTCAAAGAAGGTAACTGGAAGATAAAGACAATTGAGAGGTAATGAAGATGTTGCTTCAAGTACATTTGGAACTTTGTTGAATTCAAAAACCAAACTGTCTTCATATGAACCACTCGCTTTGCTCGTAATAACTTGTCTTCTACTGGTAAACATTCTGTCTGTTCCTCAAGAACCTTTCAGGAATGAGGTTTCACAGTAGATGTTTGCAATCATCAGAATCATCTCCGCAAGTGCTAAACTGCTGTATCATTAGAAATATGAAACTTGACGATGAGTATGGCCATCATCATCATGGGGGTACAGGCACTCACTTCTTGCCGATACAGTCTCTAGATCCTTTGGAGAATGCTAGTAGCCAGTGGTCCAACTCCCTTTCCTTTGCACCCATCCAGCGCTCTGGCTTAAATTTTTTCGGATCTTCGAATATCTCCGGACTGTCATGAATGAAGATATGGCTTATACCCACGATGCTACCTTCAGGGATATAATCGGCAATAGCCGGTACGTAGAGACCACCTCTGGGCACAATCCGAGTGAGTCTGCCTGGTACTCCGTGGGTAAAGCGGAGTGTCTCTTTCATGACACCCACCTTTGATATCATGTCAGCTCGAGGACTAAAGCAGAATTTACCTTGCTGACTTACTAGGTAGGGTAGTGCTTCAACCTTTACCAAGGGCAGACGCCCATTCTCATCTCTTTCCACGGTAGCAAGATCTTCAAGAACTCTGCGTTCAACTTCCGGGTGTGCAAGAATGTAATAGGTAGCGTACGCAAGTGTAGTAGCTGAAGTCTCTGTTCCAGCTACCAGGAGAGAGGCTCCTTCCTCTGAGAGATCTGCATGTCGAATAGGTGGCTTACCAGTGTCTTCGATTTGCAAATTTGACGTGAGCATACGATCATATACTGTTTCCTCTCTCAGCTCCTTCTCCTTTCCATTGTTCGTCATGAAATCTTCAAGAGCTTCACTTGCAAGAGTCTCACAAAACTAGAAATGATGAGCCAAGTGTTCTTCCTACGCAGGAAATAAAGAAGAAAAAAATAGAGAACACACCCATATAATTTTCATCCAACCCGATGCAACTTTTGCAGCGAGCCAGCGGGGCATAGAAACAATCATTATCCGGATCAGATCGAAATGTATTGAAACCCAAATGTTAAATGAAAAGGATCGCAACTCCTTGATCTTCTCCGTAGCGAAGTTTGGTTCCTCAACCATGTTTAGGCTTTTCCCAAAAAGGTATTGAGAAATCACATCAGCCTCAAAAGGACTCACAATTAGCATTCTTCTATTATGATTGCTCTTGTGGGACATACTGTATAGCAATAATACGCCTCTTGGATGGGAATGATCTCCCCCCTAGTTGCCAGGTTTGATATTCTGCTGAATACCTTCTCAATTTCATCATACATGACGTGCTCTAACATGTTTACCCGCCGTTTTGAAAATGAGGGGTTCAGTAACTCCGCCGTCTATGTTTGACAGGATCTAGGGTCATACTGAGAGCGTTTGGTGCACCGAGCTTGTACGCATATGGATCTTTAGCATAGGTAGTATTCTGCTTGTATATCCTACAGAATAGATGTAAGCCACTAATGCTTGGCATTGAATTATAAAGTAGAGAACTCACACATGGTATAGCTGTGGGTCGTTGACATGTATTTCTCGTGGACTGATCCTGATAGCTGGTCCTGCAAGTCATTGTCAGGATGAACGCGGTTGCCGTGTGAAATTTAGCCCACCATATTTTTCGTGCAATGCAGGAAGTCGTTCGAGCAATTTTCCGCCCAAAATTGCTTCGTAGTAGATTTCGTAGCACCAAGAGATGCGGCATAGAAACGGTCCTGGAAATTTTGCGAGTGGATGGAGAGTCAATCGATAGATCATCACGATTATCGAATAGAGGATGTATGCAGAAAGTAGACCCAAAGAGATCTTGGAAATTTCGGTGGGTGACTCTGAGCTGCTTCCGAGAATACTGCTAAAGAATGCCATTTTCAAGACAACAACAAAGACGATTGTTTGAGGGTCCAAATAGATTTGAACGAAAAAGAGTGGGAAGTCAATTGACTATGAGATTAGAAGCTTGGGCGAGTCCAAGTTCAACTTGAATCAAATTCGAGTCCAAATCCAATTCAACGAAAATGGCCTTAAACTTGAATCAGATCAAGCAATAATATCTGTCCGAATCCGAGTCTGTTCAAAAAGGCTTAGACTTGACTTGGACTTGGACTTGGACTTGCCTAACCTTGCTTGGGCTAGGTATGGACCCTGAATTGAAGATAATATAAGGGCGGCGAGTGCTACCTGTCAGCACTGCATGTAAGCTGTTTTAATGCGTCTCCAGCTCTTCTAGGATCATGCAACCATGTCGTGCAGCAAGCCCCCACATGCCCACACCCATATGCATCCAGCCGTTAAACGAGAATTGCTGGACCGCACTGTTCAGATAAGGAGTCGACACAGCATGTAACAGCTTTTCGAATTACATCTCATCTGACCACATTCTCACCAAAGCAACTCTCTCAATGGCTTCCCAAACACAACCTCAACTGACCCCTCAAGTCCCCACTCAAGGTCACCTCGGGGCTGGGTGGTACACACCATTATCACTTCATCTTTACGACCTCTGGGTGCTGAACATCAGCGGCCGGTTTGCATGGCGTTGCCCAACAGTTTCTGTCTTGGAACCTTTCTTCAATGCCAATATTGGAGCACACCATCTCGACGTTGGCGTTGGGACAGGATACTTTCCCGCACTTGCTTCGAAGGATGCAACAAAGTTGAAGACCCTTACGCTAGTCGATCTCAACCCCAACACACTTCAAACCGCTGCAGGACGAATTACACGCCCCGAGAGAATTCACTGTGTTGTTGCGGATGCTCTTAGTCCACTTCCACTTCTGCAAGAAGATGGCACTGCCAAACGCTTTGATTCGATCTCGCTTATGTACTTGATACATTGTCTTCCAGGCCCTGCAACTAGCAAAGCTCACGTTTTGGCAAACATGAAAGGTCATCTTGTGGAGGGTGGGATCTTGTTTGGTGCAACTGTTTTAGGATCCTCTGATAGCAGGGTTAAGCATAATTGGTTTGGGAAAACATTATTGTGGGTGTATAATCGTGTTGGTATTTTCGACAACTATGAAGACAATGAGGCGGATTTTGTGAAGGTTCTGGAAGCGAATTTTGAAGAGGTTGAAGTTTTTCTTGTTAGTTGTGTTTTGATGTTCAGAGTAAGAAATCCTATGTAGGTGAATCAGAACTTAGTCAATTTTTGGAAAGTATAAAGATCGCCAGTCGATAGAGTCCTATAGTAACCCAATGAAGTGTTTATTTTTGGGCTCCAAGTCGTAACAGCCCCATCTTGTTTGAAACCCCGCAATTTCATGGTTGCTGTTGAGCAAACTTTACCTGGTTGTGTATTTTGAATAGGAGAGCATACGGGAACTTCCCAACAGATGCATCAAGACATCCGATGACGAGGCCACAGAGCATCCGGGAACGAGTAGGAAGGCACAGCTATCTGCAGTCTTTGAAGTTTTCGNAAATTCAAGGAAATCAGCTATGTAGGCGTCTACCAATAGCTTGTTGGTGGCATGATATATGCTTGCAGGAGAAGTATGGCCGCAGAGAATAGCAAAGCTCTTTGCCGCTTTAGATTGTGAACGGGGTATACGTAAGTGTATGCATCTTAGCCCGTCAATAAAGCACTTACATATCATTGTTCCCTAAACCAGCTCCCTGCAGGATGATCAAGGACTACGCCTCTGCAGATTATGATTGCACATTTTCAAGTACTGCATGAAACGCCGCAAAGAATCATAGCTGACAACATGAAGATAAGGATTAAGTTGATACCCCGCTCTTCTGCCACCTGTACTGATACGCAAGACTTCCTCTCCCTAGAGAAGAGTCAAAGAAACGTACAGCAAAAAATCAAAAGTTTCTTCAATCCATGTGGTCATAATCTATTCTCCCAAGTTGGAATCTATCGCTAAAAACCTCAAAAATGTTTTCAATCAACCAACTGAGCTCTCACTTCGGCTACCTGGCAGCTTCTGCAGTTGTCCTACCTCTATGTTTGATCTCAATACTCATTAGACGGCGATATTTCTCACCTATCAGCGACATTCCCGGACCATTTTTTGCATCTTTTTCTGTCCTGTGGCAGGTATGGACTACCATGAATGGAAACTTCAACTGGAGAATGATAGATCAACACAAAAAGCATGGTACAACACACTCAAGATCCCCATTTGAATAGACTGTTTACTGATCCCTAAGGTAGGATACTTCGTCCGAGTCAGCCATGAAGAAGTTAGTGTCAGCCATCCTGACGCGGTTCGCAAGCTACTTTTGGCTCCACTTCGTAAAGTAAGTCCTCAGATCAGCCGTTACTGTCTCAAAACTTTGAGAATACTTCTAACTTCGCAACAGGGCCCTTGGTATAAGATAACCGCACTCCCAAATGACACGTTCGAAGCCCCAATGGCCGAGCTTGACCCAAAGCGCAAGGTGGAAATGTCAAAAATTGTTGCCGCTGGCTACAGTCTCACAAATCTTCTCAAGTCTGAATTCTACATCGATAATGTTATCGCCCTCCTAGTTCAACAACTCGAATTTGCCGGCTCTCCCAGAAAACCTGTCCAGCTTGATCGCTGGTTTGGATATATAGCGTTTGACGTTATTGGCGAAGTGACTTTCTCACAAAGCTTCGGCTTTTTGCGTACAGGAACTGATATTGGCGGCTCCATTAGTAATGCACGAGCATTAATGGCGTATATTAGTGTTGCCGGTTTCTTTCAGAGCTTGCATAGACTGACGCTTAGAAACCCCATCCTATACAACTGGGGCTTGATGCCTCGTCAACACATTTTCGATACCACGCTCAGAGCTATCAAGGCCCATGAAGACAACCCTTATGCGAGGAATGACATGATGTCTATTTGGGGTGCGCAGCATGAAAAGACACCCGAGAAACTCAGTAAGTCGCTGCTGTATGGGGTAACGTATGCAACGGTGGGCGCGGGCTCAGATGCCATGAGCGCGTTCTTGCAGGCTTTCTACTACCACATCTTGAGCACTCCACAGCATCTGGAAAAGCTGCGAGCTGAGATAGATAGTGCGCAGACCACTGGAAGGGTGGTCTCTTGGGAGGAAGCAAGGAAAATGCCATTCCTTCAAGCCTGTGTAAGTCATTCTGAGCTGTTGGAAACCCATTGTTTACACCAATGCAGGTGAAAGAAACCTTGCGAATGCACACCCCAAATCCTTTTGGTTTGCCACGAATAGCACCGGAGGGAGGCCTAAATTTTGGAGACATCATTTCAAAGAAGGGGTATGTCAAAATCCTTTGCCATGTACAAAAACTAACCATTCGACAGACTATGCTTTGCGTCAATCCATGGGTGATACACCGTAGTAAAGAAATTTTTGGAGATGATGCCAATGAGTTCAACCCCGAACGATGGCTTGGTCCTAATTCGAAAGGATTGGAGAACTATTTTATTCCAGTAAGATCTCTTACCATCCCTCTAGACGAGCCCCATACTAATTACAACTATCTTCTGGTCAGTTCGGCGTAGGATACAATTCCTGCCCCGGGCGGAATCTTGCAATTTTGGAAGGATCAAAGGCCATCGCTACACTGGTGAGAGACCTTGATATCCAAAAGGTTGATCCCGAACAAGAATGGAAATGTAAAGCATACTTTCTGGCGGTGCCTTACGGGTGGTCTGTCTTTATCAAATCTCGAAAAGAGCCAGAGCCAGAGGAGGAATTTTAGGGGATTATGGGATCGAGCAATCTTCGTTCGAAATATATGAATGAAACAATTAAACCACTTTCTGATGAAAGCATAACTTGAACAGTCGTCTTGGAAGCATAGGAATTCGATGAAAGAAGATCTCTCTGCTAGCTCTTAGCTTCCACTTGTATGCACGCTAGGCTCCTTCAGGAGTGGCCATATAGGCAAAATCCAAATCAGGTGCGAAATGCCCAATCTGGTTCAACTTTCGGTATCATGCGGCCCTCTCAGATCATAAACCGACTATTGTATAAGATTGCGAAATGCCCAGTTTTTGCATGACATGCTCAGAAATAGCTTCCAGGCTTCCGGTACTTCGAAGTACAAATGGCGAGCACAGGCAGTGAAATTGACTGGAATACCGTCCCTTCCGCATCTTCGCTCGTCTCAATTGGCACTCATTCCCTCCATCTTTACATCTCCGGCCCTCCACGCCAGGATCCTCGCGAACCACTTATCATCGTGTTCTCTGGTGCCGGCGACATATCTTCCTCCTGGATCCCATTATCCCGCCTCATTGCACCCTCTTTCCGTATTCTCCTCTACGACCGTTCAGGCCTAGGTCGCAGCCCTCCTCGCCCTAAAAGCATTCCCACTCCCCTCCACATGGCCGTGACAGCGGCAGAGGAACTTCACACTGCGCTTGATGCATCTCGCCTTGGACCACCATATGTGCTCTGCGCCCATTCTTACGGGGCTATCATTGCGCGAGAATTTCTGCAACTCTGGCCTAACGAATTAGTTGGTATGGCGCTCGTAGAGGGGGCAACGGAGCGACAATGTCAATTTTTCCGCGTCCCGGATCCGAATATTCAAGCTGTCATGGGAGATTTGAATTTCGCGAGGGTGACGGGGCTGAGAGAGGCGGCGGGGCAGTGGATGACGAGGGAAGAGTGGAGAGAGAGGGCGATATTAATTGCCAGGGGTGTCGAGGCAGCGAGGGAGGAGAGTAATGCCTTCGTGGAGGTGTGTGAGACTTTGGGCGTGAAGAAGCAGATGCAAAAGACGACTCTGTGCGAGAAGCCATTGAGTGTTATTCGTTCTTGTGGGAGGGGGGATTTTGAGGTCATCTATGATGCAGGTGTGCAAGCGGGAAATGGGTCGTTGGAGCAGAGGAAAGCATTCAAGGAATTGTTGGAGAAATGGGATGTTGTTGATAAGGATTTGAAAGAGGAGCAATTGAAGCTGTCGCGAAAAAGCCGCTTGGTGTTTCTTCCGGATTGCGGTCACAACGTTCAGCTTTTGAGGCCTGATGTTGTGGCCTCGGAGATTCGATGGGTGATGGACTCGATTCAAAAATCGGGAATCGCTTCACTCTGATACATCTAGGAAATACTATACAAATTGACTTACCTAACAACACAATTGAAGAAATTTAGTTTAAATGGAAGCTAATTATTACTGCTGCGACTCTGTGAGATGCGGCGCCATTCTGGGTATTGTCATATCCTATATCGGCGTAAAACAAGTGGCCACACGCCCAAATTTTTGAGATTCTCCGACATCCGTAAGTTATCAAGCCACAGCACAAATATAGTAGTTAATCTCTGATCTTCGCCTCCTTTACGGGTGGTTGCTTAATTGACGCGGCTGACCAGCCACATTCGATATGGTGGAGTTCTGGTGACAGACTTTCATGTTACTATTCGATCATCCGGCTTGTCTGATCCAGAGATAATAAATGCATACCCCCTGGAAATCTAAAGTGACATTCTGGCGACATGCTCTCTACACAGTATTCCTAATTCGAGTACCAAGGGTTTAAGATCATCCCCCATCTCCCGGTGTGGAAGAAACGTTGTGCTGATATCATTCTGATAGGCGCCTTGTGGTTTCCGCTCAGGGGGCTAACAGACTACAACGTAAGGCCACACGCAAGCTGCCAGCATCTTGGCCCTTCAGTACGACGCCATCGCGCCATCATATGTTTCACGATGACATATCTGGCTGCCTCCTTTGGATGACATGCTATGCACCTCCGATAGGGGAGAATATAAATCGCCAAGAATCGCCAAGAATAAGTGTTCAATTGGCATAAATCCCCCTCGAATTGCTTTTGAAGCAGATGCCAAGAGACGGCCATGTTGATGCTGGACGAAGTACAGTAACTTACGGTCGCCTTATTTTGGTGATAATGCCAGGGCGACAAGCCCGGCGGCAGTAATCGGATATACAAGATCCAACGGCTCTTCTGGGGATGTTCACGACGTTCTCACCGTAATGGACCTGTCATCATGGCCATACCTGGCCCCAGAACATTTGCGCTGGATGCTGAGTGACCTTACGAGTGAGACTGCTGAGGCTTCGTCTTATGAAGATGCAATCCTCTGCGCAATTACTTGCACAGACTCTAGTATTGCAGGGCACAGCATGTGTTAAACCATCGAAGACACCGGGTTAGACTAACCCCCCACACCTGGCATATACGAATCTTCCTCGGATCATCTGCTGGTCTGTTATATGACTGCTAAGACATAAGACAACTGGAGTATCAGAAGGGGGCAGACGGCATCTAATAGAAGCTTTCTTGGCATTGTCAGATCCAACTGATAAATACCATCGTGCACCTATAATCGCAGGGAAGCACTAATATTAAGAGTAGTCGAGGGGTTGCAAAGCATCTTTCTATCAATGGCTAAATACTTAGCTCTAGCTTCTAAAGAATGAAGCCAGCATCACTGCTCTCCTTTTTACTGTTCTTCCAGTTTGCCAATGCTACACCAATTGCTCTTTACTACAAAAAGGGAGTTTCCGAAGGATGTATCAGTGGATCCCGTCAACAATTGTCAGTTAAGGGATTTGGGTGCTAAATTCCAATATCAAAACTCTCTGAGCAGAAACGCTTTTCCCTTGTTCCATCGTCTTTACTACTAGCTGTAAAGACTGAAGATAATGAAGATGAAAAGGCAATGTGGTTTAATAATAGGCTAATTCCTCTACTTTTAATTATGACAGCTGAAGAACCAAGGGATGTTCGACCGCTTAAAACCATCTTAATGACGAGAAGACAAGATGGATTGGTGTAGGAGGAAGACAGAGTAGTGTAAGAGCATAGCAGAGAGGTGGAGGATTGTAATAATGCTAATTTACTCATTATGTTGTTGGTATTTGCATTCTTGTGCATTGTAAGCATAATAACTGTAAAGAGGATCAATGAAAGGTAAGTTATTTTCAACCTTGATATTAATAATTTATTTCTCTCCCCCTTTTCAGACTTGTTTCTCCTTTGCCTTAGAGTGTTATATAACTCTTCTAAATATTTCCGATGATCCTTGTTAATTAGCTTTTTCTTATATGTCTTTTCCTTCTAGGAGATACTTTACTTAGATCTTCAGACATAAGGATTAGATTTGAAGACATAAAGAAGAGTGAAGAGAGATAATATGTCTTTACTTAAGTTAAATGTAAATTTGTATTTAATAATAATATAATTGTGATTACTTATTTATAATACTTAAAGTTAGTCTTTATGATAATATTAATACTTATATAAACCTTTAGAGTAGATTAGGATATGTTTACTAGTTGAATTGTTGTATATGTATTCTTTAAAGAATGAATACTAACTCTTTTTACTTGAGCAAGTTATCTTACTTATACTTGTGTATATAATACTGGTTAGAATGAGTATAGAGGAAAGAGTATTACTTAGCATGGAATTTAACATAAGATTATAGTATAATAATCAAAGGACATGTTTGTTGTTCTTTTGACTATTATAACATGATCTTGATTAATGTAAAAGGTTATTATTTAAGATAGTTAAAGGGAAGTCTTGAATTAGAGGATGAAAGTTAATATTAAATTTATTTATATAGTTGAATGAAGATTTAAAGAATTATGTTAAGTGTATAAGTTGATGTTAAACTATTTGAAAGATTTTATTTTTTGTAATGTTAAAGTTGAGAATCTTAGATTTTAAGCCTTTTATATTAGCTTCTTGTTAATATTCTAAGATCTTCATATAATTTAGTTATCTTAAAAACAAAGTTATTTGTAGCTTTTACAAAGAAGATAAATATATTACATAATTTTCTATTAATATTCTAATACAATTAACCTTTATAATGATTATTACTAATCTAGAATCATTATATTAACAAAGAGAGCACATTATCTATAAGGACTTAAGAATAATAACAAATAATATCATTATTCCTCTTAAACCCTCTACTCATCTTCAAACCCTTCAAACCTTTCCTCTTACTTAAACCTCTTCTCCTTATCAAATCTTTGTTCCTCGTCAAAATTTCATTCATTATCAAACCTCTCTTCTTACTCAAATCTCCTTTCCTTGTTAAACCTTTGTTCCTCATCCATTCTCTGTTCATTTTCAAACCTCTGCTCCTCTTTAAACCTTTGTTACTCTTCAAGTCTCTTCTTCTCTTCAAACCTCCCTTCCTCAACTCTCCTCCTCTTATAGTCATCGAATATACTCTCTCTTTGATATTTATCCTCTTTTTATTTATAGTCTGTTCTTGTTATTCAGACATGCAAATTTAAATAACAGTGTNTTTTTTTTATAAAAAAATAAGAGGATATACTTATGAATTTTCTCTTCTTTGTACATTAACAAAGTATTACCTAATATACTGATAACAATACTAACAGTAGTATATACTAAGTTATAGTTGTTATCTCTTAGTTGTTCATAATGTCCTTACTCTGCATATTTATGCTTAGGACTATACTCAAGTTGTAAGTAATATAAAGACTTTTCACCAGTCTACTCATTGATATAAAGCTAACGTTGGTTACCTTCGTCCTAGTATATTGCCTATGGAGCGGGTAGTAATAAGCCTTATAATCCTTGTTCTTGGTAAAAGGTGAAGTTCATTTTAAGTCTTTATTCTTTAAGCTTGATTGTTAAGTATAAGAAATTTTGAAGATTAAAGATAATAGGTGTTGTAGAGATTTAACTACATGTTATTAGGAAACTAGCATCAAAGCAATCTTTAAGGGTTTATTTCATAAAGCTTCTTATGACTTAAGTCTCTTAAAATCCTTTATAATAAGACATGAGTAATTACTCAAGCTATTATTACTGGACAGAGTTTAATCTCTGAAAGGTATTACTTTGAACACTCTAGAGTAGAAAGATGATCTGAGTTAAGTACTGATATCCTGAAAAAACTCCTTGATATAGGATGCACACATGATTGTATTGCTTCTGGCTCTGGAGTTGACTAGAAAGGTATATTTACCTGTTAAGTACATAAGGTGTCACTTTATCCTTAGCTATCACAAACTTGTCCTAGCTCTTTAGCATTATGGCTAGGCTGTTAACCTAATAAATTATCAACTAACTCCCCCAGAATCCTATTTCTGTACTTTAGTTACCCACAGATTAGATGATCTTCATAATATCTCGAACTCTAATCTACACTCCCTTCATCTCAAATAGTCATTGAGAGTAAAGTATCAATAAGAACAAGGATGAATAGTTAGTCTAAGTAAAGTGTTAGTAAGAATGAAAGGTTATTAAGAGTGAAATACAAGCAGAATTAACATGTTAATAATAATAAAGTGTTAGTCTAAGTGAAGATTTAATCATTATTTTATAACTTAAAGTTGATTATATATAATTGAAATGCTAGTGTCATTTCTCTTGATGTTCCTTGAAGTGCATCCAGGCTACTGAAAGTACTCTAGAAAGTGTAAACACATTAGAGGCTTAAGTCTTAATAGTTAGAAGAAGTATGATTTCTTTAGCTTTGCGATTATGACAGCTCTAAAAAGGGGGTCTGATAACGAAGACACTTATAAAAGATGCCTTTATTACTTACAAAACACGAAGCCAAGAAGAGAAAGAGAGTTTAAGAGAGCCTTAAGTATAAATACATAAATAATACTCTAATAAAAGAGTGAATATCTAAAGAGTGAATTCCTTTGATAGGTGATATTTATGAAGGGTGCTTATATACCTATACGTATCCCCTTCCAGCTACGCCCCCAAGGGGCCCAAGCGNAAAAAAAAAAGTCATAAATACATAACAAAATTTAAGAATTTTATATAAATTATAACNTTTTTTTAATAAATTCCATTTACTATTGTTTTAATGTATATTTTGTTGTTTACTTCTTTTTATCGCTTAAGCGAGAGTTTTACTAAACTCCTGCCACAGCCAGGTCGAGTGCTTCTCCACCACTTGACATACTATCGCACTCTTCACANTTTTTCTAACTATCTTCTATAGCTACAAAAACAACATTAATAGAATGTTGGGATACCTAGGGGCGGGATATGGTCTGCCTCTGCAACGGTACTCGCTACATCAAAACTACTACTCGTACGAATGGACAACTCTCTAATTCTTAGAGTAAAGGCTGACATGACCGTAGTCCACAACCACAATACGGAGCTCCATCACCACAAGGCGGAGGCTATGGCTATCATCAACTCCTACTCTACCAATACTCCTAAGTAAGTCCAGAGCGATAGTGAAGCACAATCCTAAATTTTTAACCGTTGTATAACCTCAGCAATACAGTGGATGTAATAGCATTCCACCAAATGGGCCTTCATCTGGCAGACCTGGTATATGTGAATGTTTAACTAATAATGTATAGTCGAAAGCTAATATCGGTCTTTGTAGGCATTCCCAGTGGCCATTCAAATGTATACAGGAATAGTAATCATCATATACCTTCTACACCGCCCCAAGGAATGCAGAGCTTCGGTAGTAATGCTCCTTAAGACTATGTATTTCAATACTCGAATTGTACTGGTCGTAGAAAAGCCCTTTTGATTGGAATCAACTATTTCGGCCAACGAGAGCAGCTGAGAGGATGTATAAATGATGTGAAAAATATGTCTGCCTTTTTAAATGAAAACTTTAGTTATCAAAGAGAGGATATGGTGATCCTCACTGATGATCAGCAGAATCCAATGGGCCAACCGACAAAGCAAATTGATTTTTATGTAAGAATTGAAGTCTGTGACAATCCGAAGATAATCCAAGACATTAAATCAGTCTGCATCAGCCCTGGAACAATATTGGCGAATTGTGAATGTTCTTTATAGACTTATCCTAGAAACTTGTAGTATTGAATATATGTTATATAGAACTCTTGAAAGTTGATATTGGAAATATACTAATAATCTTCTTAATATTGAATTCAATTTAAGATCAGAACATATATTACTGAAATTCATTAAGCTCTTTAAGCAAGGATCTTAAACTATTTAAACCATACAAAACTTCTGTTTTAAAAGGGTGAAAATGGTATTAAGTAAAGATTTAGTACCTGGACTTATGTATGTACTTATAACATTAAATCAAGAAGTAACAGTATAAGAAATTAACAATTAGTACAATAATGAACATGTCCTAATTCAAATGTACTTACCTTATTTTGAGAATGAATTCTGTTACCATATAGTTGATATTTAACCATCGTCATTAATAACCCTCAAAGAATTTAATTAGCTTGCTCTTTATAACCTTAATAATATATAACTGTTTATACAAGAAAAATACAAAGGACTTTTAAGTTTAAACGTCCAGAGTTTATATGAAAGTCATGTTCTCCAAAAGATCAAAGCCTTTTATAAGTATTTTGATCTTATGTTTACTTATAAGGCCTTTGAATATACTCTTTTAAAACAACTTTTAATAAACAACAATCATGAAGATACTTTCAAGGGTACTCTTATTATTGTTAGGATTAAGCTTATAAGTAATAGCCTTGAATATGAGAAGGAGTAAAATTGATAGTATGAAGAAGACTACTTAACTTTACTGAGGAATATTCTAGGTTAACAATATATATGACAATATCAAACATTTATTGTTAAAGATAAAGGAAATTCAGAAGTAAAGTATTTAACCTTAAACAAATTTATAATAGACAATGTAATAAGTAAGCTTGAACATTAAATTACAATTATAACAAAGTATAAGACAAATGTTATAACAAGAAAATAAAGACAATTATATAAATTATACTATATTTAAAAGAAGGTGTTTAAAGATCTTATAACTTTGTACAAACAAGACATAAGTTATTTTGTTAACCTTAATAGTCTAATAAGGATAGTATCTAGAACAAATCCATCTATTGAAAGTTGTATTATCATGTCCATTAATAAGGTAATACATTATTATTTAAAGAGCTTAATTAATCTAAACTCCTTAGTCATAATCTTGTTTATTGTTGTAGATTTATTGTAAACATTATAAGATAAACTTGTTTTTACATTTATATTATTATAAATATATTGATATTGACTTTTATAATTGAAAATTCTTACTTAATCATAAGATGTAGACAAAAATCTAAGAGATTTTGTAAAAATAAATTAATTATAAAATGTTCTAAAAGAATGTTTTAAAGCTCTTATAATATCAAAATGTACTCTTATATTAAGTGTTAGTTTAAGTAGTAAGATTGTTGAAGAAGCATTTAGAAAATTAATCAAGATAAACTAGTATGAATTCTACTCTCCACTTATAAATATATATGATAATAGTATATTTGCTATTGTAAACCATCATAATAGAATTTAGAATATTAAAGAAGTTATTATAGTTGTTCTTATACATTCTCAGTCTTTAGTTAAATAAACTTAAAATGTATATAATAAACTATAACAAATTATATATAATTTGATTATTTAAGAATGTTAAAGTTTATATTATTATTGATAATTTAAATATAATATAATTTATGTTAGTTGTACAAGTAATAAAGTTTTAAAACTTGAAAAGATAATCTTAATTATATTTCCTTAAAGGTCTTGTATGTATAATGCCTTCTCAAGGTTTAAAAACTCTACTAATTCCTTTATCTACTTTCCTTTAATATTCATTACTTCCTTTATAAGGACTTTTAACTTAAGAGTTATAATAATAATATGGAAAAAGCTTTTAGAAATTTAATTCTCTTCTTTAAATGTAATTATTAACATTAATCCATTATAACATAAGTTAATAAATTTAAAAATCTCAAATCTTATACTATTTCTTATACTTAAGTATATAACCTTAACTTCTTGCAACTCTTCTTTGTATATTAAATAATATATTTGTTTCAACACAAGTTAAAAGTAATAATTAAAGGAGAAAAGAGGTTTACTTCAAAATATAATGTTATTTAGATCTTCTGATTTGTTTATATAAATACTAGGATGAAGTTGTTTAAATCTAAATATCTTTAAGTATTATTTAATTATAAAGTCATAATTTAGAATAAAGATTTTAATATGGTTAAAGTTAAAATTAACACTTTTACCTTTTGACTATGATTAACCTTATGAGTATTTATTGAATTTATATAAATAATTTTAAGTTTAAATAAACTTTGAATAAATTTATAAAGGATAACTTATAAAATCACTTATACTTATATTCTTCAGTTGTCCTTTATATTTATAATGTTTATTGTAAATAAAAGGATTTTAAAATATGTTTAACTATAAGCTTGGATATCTAAGGTATATATTGGATTTGCTTTAAACTTAAGATATTAATAGATAATAAGTTAGAATAGCTTAATAAGGCTAATGAATCTTGAATTATTTTAACCATATTACTTAAAGGAGGAGCTTATAAGGCTTGATTTACAAGAAAAGATCCATTTAATAAGATTATAACTATAAAAACCAAGATAAACTTTATTTTAAAAGATTAAAACTACATTTTAAGTAAGATCTTATGCTTAGTCATATTACTATCCAAGTATCCTTAAACACTTCTTTATATTATATTATTTCTTGATTGACTACTCATCCTCATTACTTTTTAATCAATTTACCAACTCTTCAAGATTAAAATCAACATTAATTAAATTGTCTTCAAACTCTTTACTTTAAAAAAANTTAAGTTACTTCTTCAAGTATGTTAAAATTATCTACTTGAGTTTCTAACTTGTTTTTATCTAGATTATAATAATATAAACTTGTTATAAGGTTGTAATTAACACATTAAAAAGGGATTATTGTTATAAAACTACGTTATCCAGATCGTTGGATAGTTAAGGGTAAGGTAGATGTTCAAAGACAGTAGAAATGTATAACACATAAATAACTAAGTCAAAGGTAAGATTTAGTAATGTATTTAAGTTGAATATAAGGAGTCTACTTTTATGTTTTTATAACATACTTATATAGATAATGAAATACAGTTGGACTCCTTAGAGTCTTTAAAGTCTTCTAGAGTCCTTTAAGGATCTTAAGACTTTATTATATAACCTTTGATTGTTAGGTTCTTTATATATATCCATTGTATACTAAGCCTTAAGCTTATACCAATCAACTTGTTAGGTAAAACTTATAACATTATTCCCTTTTTGTATTAGTATTACTTTAATGCTTAACTTGTTGTTATGAATTATTTTATTCTTTTGTTAATCCTTCCTTTTCCTTCAACATGCCCTTAAAGCATTCTTACNTTTTTCNTTTTTATCTGATCTTGAGNAAAAAGAAAAGAGAAAGAGTTAATCTTACCTTGACTATTAAGGATATTAGTGATAATATGAACCTTTGTTCTTATTGTTCTAAGGAGAATTAAAAGTATGTTGTAAATCCTTTAAAGTCCTTATAATATTCTGAGTATATATACATAAAACATTCTTGCAATATAACTTTTGATTCTTAGGACAAGAATGTCCTTTGTTCTTAAGACTAAGAGTCTTTAGAAAAATCCATGGACAGATTATAAGTAGAAGAAGAAGAAGTTATAGCTAAAATCCTTTGTTTATGAAAGTAATAAACTCTTCTTCAATAATGAAAGAATAAGATTGTCCATTATAACTTGAAGTATTTGGACAAACTCAACATTGTAAAAGAGAAAGAAAGGCAAGAGAAACTGTTTGAAAAGTTGTATTTTACTTGTATAAGCAAAGCTTCTTCTTTTACTATTAACCTCTTCTTTTCTAATCTTACAATTCTATTACTTAAAAATCTATTCTAGGATAAGCTTAGTAATATCCCTTTAATAACTCTTTATAACTTATAAGATTAGAAGTAAGTTCTTATCCATTTTCACTTTCTAAGTATTTTATCCATTTAATTAAGTATTGTAGNTTTTTTATAATACATTTTATGATTAATGATTTTCTTAACTTTATATTCTTTTTCTAGATTAACTTCTTTTAATATTAATATTTAAGCATTTTCAAATGTTAGTTTAAGAAGTAAAACATAAAAAACAAGATATATCTTAACTATTATTAGTAACTTTAATTTATATGTTAAAAGTCTATAAACTTCTTTGATTTTATATAGTCTTATTTTTACTTAGTCTAGTTTATCACTTAATCTTGTTATTTTAATATTTTTTCTAAGAAGATAAACTTTATCCCCTTTTTTGTATATTAATTCTATTAAGCATCTGTGATTATAATACTTCTTTATTCTTCTTTTCATGTATTAAAGTAAGTTTTTAATCTTTTCTTATATCTCTTCAATTTGCTTTGTATAGATCTCTGCTGATTTACTTGTAGATTTCAATTCTAGTCTAATGTAGAACTTTTCTGATTCTTGTCTATAATTCATATAAAACAAAATGACCTTAGTTGATTCATGTAATACACCATTATATAACATTTCTGCTATTAACAAGTAATCAACCTAGTTATCCTGATCATAATTAATATAATATCTTAGGTATCCTTTTAACTATATGTTCAAATGCTTTGTTTATCCATTAATCTGTGAATATTATACTGTTAACAATTTCCTTTTAACTCTTATTCTTATTGTTAATATTTCCTAAAACTTAAATATAAATCTTATATCTTTATCAAAGATTATTTGTTTTAATACTCCTTATTAAGACATTACTCTTTATAAGAATATATCAACTACCTCTTTTACTCCTTAAGTCTCCTTGAACAATTCAAAGATTGCAAACTTAGTATAATGTTCAGTTATTATAAAGATAAAGTTATACTTAACCTTTGTCATGTAATTTGTAAAAACTAGTAGTTTCACAATAAAATCCTATTCAATTAATTCTTATAGATTGTCAAGTATCTATATAAGATGTAATTATCCTTAAAGCTTCCTTCTTGGATTCTTAGCCTTTTTATAGATTTCACATTCTATGATTACTTTCTTAACTACTAACTGTAATTTAATAACAAAGTAATCCTTATTAATTTAGTAATAACATTAAGCTACTCTTATATGTTTATTATATAGTAAACTGTACTATTCTCTAACAAACTCTTCTGTTAGTTTTGTTAGTATATATAACNTTTTTGTTTTTATACTAGATGTTTTCGATTTTCTCTTATTTACTTCTAGTTATATTTAATAAAACATTCCTTTCTTGTTTCTTCTTAGTCTCTTTTCTAATCTAATTAACCTAGTGTTTGTTTGTTATCATTGTAATAACTATAAATTACCTTCTATTGTATACTAAGAATCCACTTTTGTCTTCTTTTAATATTAACTTACTTTCTTCCTTTTCTTTAGTTAAGTACTCAGGTTTTCAACTTAAAGCATCTGCTCTTTTATTATCTTCGCCTTTAACATAAGTAATCTTGAAATCATACTTGGATAATTTCTCTGTTTATTATACTTATCTTACATTCAATTACTTAGTAGTCATAAAGTATTAAAGGTTATAATAATCTAAAAGTATATCAATTATTTCACTGGATCCAACAGTATATACTCTCTAGTACTTCAGAACTTCTACAATAGTTAACATTTCCTTGTTTAACATTTAATAATTTCTTTTTACAATGTTTAACTTCCTTGACCAAAATGCTAATAATACTTAATAATGTCATTTACTAATCTGTTGTAATTGTAATAGCACAACTCTTAATGCTATATTAAAGGCATTAATTTCAATTCTTATTCCTTTCTTTAAGTTGAAGATTCCTAAGAAGCTTCCTTTTACAAAGGCATCTTTGATATTCTAAAACACATCCTTTATAATGTTATTCTATTCATAAGCTTGATCCTTCTTTGTAAGTTCAGTCAATAATATAAAGATTTTAGAATAGTCCTTTATAAATCTTTAGTAATAATTAGTTAACCTTAAGAAACTTTGTAATTACTTAACTGTCTTAAGTATTTCTTATTCCTTAATTGACTAAATCTTATTATCAAGGGTTTTTATCCTTTCTCCAAAAATACAATATCCTAAGAATTAAACTTGTTCTTTATAGAATTTATATTTTACTAGTTTACAATGTAATCTTGCTTCTTATAATACTTGTAGAATAAGCTTAATTTACTCTTTGTATTCTTTAATACTCCTTAAGTAAATGATTATATCATCAAGATATACTATTATAAATTTCTCTAGATATTTTTCTAATATACAATCTATTATTCTTTATTATATTATTAAAGTATTAGTTATACTAAATATCATAACTAATAACTTAAATAATCTATATTTTGTYTGAATAATAACTTTCTACTCATTACCCCTTTTAATCCTAACTAGATTAAATGTTAATTACAAGTTTAACTTGGTGAATATGACAACTTCCTTTAGCTTGTCCATCATTGAATTTATTAATAATAAAGGATATTAATCTTTCTTAGTTTTATTATTCAAGTGTTTGTAATCATCATAAAGTCATCTTAATAGATTATCTCTTTTCTTTACATAATATAATAGTACTTTAGCTTTGTTATAACCTTTTTTGTACAAACCTTTAAGAATTATTTTCTCAAGTAATTATTTCTTTATTATTTTATCTTTAGCAAGAGTTGTTTAATAAATTAATTTGTAAGCTAGTTTGAACTTCTCTTTAAGCTTTATCTTATGATCTTATGGTTTGTACTTAAGTAAAGTTAAATCATCAAGTCTTTTTGTGAATAACTCTAACTATTTATAATATTCCTTAAAAATATGTTTTAAGGTTTTATCAACATAAATAACTCTTAAAGACATTGAATTCTATTCTTCTTTTAGAAAGATAATCATATTTATTCTTCAATTAATTATTAGATTATACTTCCTTATTCATTTAATTCTTAGTATAACTTGATAACTTCTTAATTACATAATATTAAAAGATATTCTTTCTTGATGGTTATTGTTAATCCTTATATTTAATTCATAAGTCTGGATATCAACTACNTTTTTTGATTATACTATTATTTGTTAATAATATTAAATAATTGTCTTTCTTAACTCTTATACTAAGTTTAAATCACTTTATAACTTGTTCATTGATAAAGTTTCTTTTAACTTTTAAATTGATTAAGGTTTTTATTAACTTTTTACATAGTTTTATGTTGATATATAATAAACTTCTACTGTTCATAAAGTAAAGATTAACATTTCTAACATTATTAACTGATATATCATCTTTGATTTCTAAATCTTTAGTATTTTCTTAGAATTCCTCAAATAATACTATTTATCTCTTTATAAGATTTCTTAACCTTAATTCATCTAAGCTTTTATTGTTTATGAATATATATATATCTTATACTTATTTTGCTATTTCATTTTTAAGGTGNTTCTTATATTTTAATAATAAAGACATTACTCTCCTTAAGAATTCTTCTTTTAAAATTCAAAGAGTATATTATTACTTTTTAATTAAACTGTTGATTTATCCTTTGTATTAACTTATCTTTTCTTAATAATATAATAAGTGATTTTAAAGGTAATAAATCTTCCTTTAATTCATTAACCATAAGTAAAGCTTTTACATCCTAGTTAACTTGTTCTATAATAATTTTAACAAGTTTCTTTTATTAAGTATAATATTGTTCAACTTTAAGCAATTATTTTACTGATTTTCTTAAGCCTTAGATTTCTTTATATTGTATTTCTACCTTTGTTTAATCTTGTTNAAAAAGTTATCATTAAATAATCTTCTTATTATAAGTTATATTATCCTTATACAACATAGTTTAATCTTTCCTTTATTACTATCTAAGCATCCTTAAACATTTAGTTAAAGTTATCTTGTATTCAAGTTTTTTTTTTCTAATAAGAAAGACTTATATATTCTTTTCTTTATAATAATACTCTAAAGGTTAATCTTGTAAATTAGAATAAGATCTTCAAGATTAAACTCTTATTCCTTTATAATTATCTCCTTTTATTATACAATTTTATAAAGTTAACTTTTGTTTAAGATTTCTTATCCTCTTAATCCTTTTATGTTGATCATTAAATAATATCTTAAGATTAATATTTCCTTAGAAATAAGATATTGTTTTATTAGTATACCCTTGAAGTTTACTAGTATAATTATCTAGATTTTACTAATTCCTAGAATTAATCTTCATTTGTTTAAGTTCTTCCTTATCTTAAAGATGTCTTACATGTTAAGTCTTTCTTATTGTTATAAATGTTATCTTATTAACTTCTTTGTTAAATGTCTTCTTTGAGTTTAAGCTTTCCTCTTCTGATAATTTTAATAAGATATCTTCAATTCTTAGGATTCTTATAACTTTAACTTTAATTAATATACTTAACTTATTATCCTTCTTATAAGTATTCATTATATGTCTAAGAAGTCTATATTTAAAACATAACTTGTTTTTTCTTCTTTTATCAAGTTCTTCAAAGGAGATTCTAAAGGAATTCCCTTTTTTACTTCTTCCTTCAAAGTATTTTTTTCCTTTTTCTTTTAAAGGTCTTTTTTTTTATTATAATATTTAACTTTATAAAGTCTTCTTAATCNTTTCTTCTTGTTAGTCTTTCTCTTATTAAAGTAAGATCTACCCTTTTTATTTAAGCTTATCTTATACTACTTATTCTTGATCTTAATAAACAAGTTAACAAGAATATTAAATGTAATGATTATAAGCTATTAGTACAATTCCTCCTTGATAAAGTCCTTTAAGCTGATCTTATACTAATATATATATACTTCTTCTCCTTAGTTAATTAATATTATATACTAATAATAAAGCATTATATATTCATTAAAACTCTTAATTTATCTAAGATAAGTTAATCATCTCTTAACATTCCTTTTTTCATTAACATTTTTGTATAARCATTTAAGCTTTCTTATATAGTTAACYTAACTTATAATRATGTTRATTAYTTCTTACTTCTTTGTTTTTCTATTTATTATRAACTATTTATCCTTAAAAGGYTAAAACYAAGTTTTRRYTACTTYTTTTAAGTATRTTGATRCTTATAAAACCTTRTAYATATCTTCAAACAATAATTAATTATTCAATATTAAATAAGTTTTTGTTTGTATAAGATATACTTTTAACTTCTTTTTGTCCTTATAAAACAAGTCTAGTCTAATGATCTTAACTTCTTTAAAGGTTATTATTAGGATTTGTTTAACATTATTCTTTAGTTTAAAGTCTAGATTAAGGTCTAGACTTAGAGTTCTTAATATTAAGATTGGTTTTAAGTTAAATTTAAGTAATAAAAGTATTAATTTCTTTTTTACAACNTTTTGATGATTCTTTAACAGTTAATCTTTTTGTTAACTTAATAAGTTACTTTAGTAGTATAATAACTTCTTCTAATACTCCTTCTTAGATGTTAATTTCCTTGATAATCTAGTTCTTATCTTAGTCTTCTTCAGAATTATCTTCTGAACTTTTCTCAAATTCTTCTTCAGATTCTTCTTTAAATTCTTCTTTAAAGTTTTCTTCAAAACCTTCTTCAAGTTATTATTCATTATTATTATCTATTAGTATACTTGTTTTCAAATCTTGATTTATCAAGATAAGTAATGTTCAAAATGTTATAAAACTATACTATCCAGATTACTAAATAACTAGGGTAAGGTAAATGTTTAAGGATAATAAAAACAAGAAACATTTAAGTAAGTAATTAAGTTAAGAGTAAGATTTAATAATGTATTTAAGTTGAATATAAGAAGTCTACTCTTATGTTCTTATAATATACTTATATAGATAATAAAATACAGTTAGATCCTTTAAAGTCCTTAAAGTCTTCTAGAGTCCTCTAAGGATCTTAAGACTCTATCACATGACCTCTGATTATTAGGTTCTCTATGTACACCTTCTATGTACTAAGCCTCAGGCTTATATTAATCAACTTATTAGATAAAACTTATAACATTGAATATATCAATTATTATACTTCTTTCAATAATGATTATTATAATATAACCTTTTATTATATATACTAGTAAAATCAAGTACTTCTTTAATTGTTTTAACTACTTTTTAACCTTTGTTAACCTATTAATAAATACTCATTCATATTTTTAATGTCTTATATATTCAGTATTATTAAATTCATATGCAAAAACAAGTTGATTAACNTTTTTATTCTATAGATTTAATATTCTAATTGTCAATAAGATGTTAATTTCATTAAGTAGTTATAATTTCAAGCTTTTTATAACTAATATCAAGTTTCTTTAAAAGTCTAGAAACTATCGATTATAATAATTGTATGTTGAATTCATTGTATACAAAGTCTATGATCTTATTCTGAAATATCTTATTAAACATTGTTATTAATTTAATAACTACTTCTTTGATTTCAAGGGTAATCACTGAAGGTTTGTTAATATGTTTTCTTATATCTAATCTAATGATTATACAAAGTTGTATACCTTAAGCAATATATCAAACAGTTTTATAAAAGATGTTAAAAGTAATAGTAATCATATATTTATCGTTGTTAGAGTTTAAGAGAATGCTTTTAATAGCTTTGACCACTTCCTTACAAAGGTTTAGAGTTATTAGATAAATTATATAGATTATATAAAGTTAAAATGTTCAGTATATATCAGTCAATTTGATTAGTTCAAGAAACAAGTAATAGATTAATCAAACAGAGTGTTAATTTGTTGATTTAGTCCTCTACATTAATTTACTATAGTACATACTGCNAAAAAGGCGTGCACAGGGCTCGAATTCGCGAAAAACAGGTTACTTTAGGATATGATAATAATACTAAAAAGTTTAATGTTGTACAATAAGTAAGGGTTATATATTAACAGTTTCATAGTAAACACCTTAACATAATAAGAGTAATAAGTTTAAAACTAATAGTTTTCAACTTTAAGAACTTTATAAAATAACTTTATAACTTATAAAATTAAGCCTTCATAAAGACTAAGTTATTTTATAAGCTTTGAAGATGACTATATATAAAAATCTTGATTTAGCAAAGTAGTAAATTATATGTACACTTATAAAATGTCTTATAAGTACAAGCTTATACTTTTATATTCTATAACAATAATACAAAGAATAATATACTAGTTAATATGTTGAATAATAAATAATTAAGTCAAAACAAACTTCTTCTTATTATCCTTATAAGCTTATACTATAAAGCATAACTTTTCAAAAGCTTTTTCAATTCCTTTATTCTTAATTTCATTTACAAACTTAACATTAAATATATATATATCATTAAGTATACTTTAAGAATTTACAATCTCAAAAATACTCTTTTCAAGTAGTCTTAATATTTCAACTTGACATAAAACTATAAATTAAGGTTGTTCAAGTTCCTTGTCTTATAAGAAGATAATAACTTCAAAGTATTTACAAAATCTTCTATGTTTATACTTTATTAATAATACTAATAATAAAGTAACAGTTATAATCAACTTATTAAGCTCNTTTTTAATACTCTTCAGTAATTATAATTTCTAGTTTTAACTTTAATAACTTAATTTCATCAATTCCTTTTATAAGTATAAAGTATAGTTTTATAATTATTAACTTAAATAATGTATTCTTATACAATAATACTAATATATACATTTCTCCATTTATATTTACAAGCTTATATAATCCTTCTTAACTTCTGTTCTAACTTGTATTTTTTACNTTTTTACATAAGAACATCTAAATTTAATAATAAGTTATAAATAATACTTATATCAAAATTATTATATATGTTAATCATATCTTATACTTATTATTTTACCTTAATTTTACTGATTTCCTTTATAATCTTCTTGATTACTATAATTCTTTAACTTACAATTAAGGTTAAAGTATTAAATTCTAACATGTATAAATAAGCATTATAAACTAATAGTATAAGAACAAGTCTATTAAGTCTTACTGAATTGTTAACAACTTTAAACATTATCTATAAAGTTATATCTTTGTCAAGATTATAAATTTTAATTATAATTATCTAATAAGTATATTATATAAGTACATAATATTATTTAACATAGTTAATTAAGTTATAAGCTTTTATTAGAACTGCTTTTAAGGTTATTCTTATAATTATAGTATTTTACTAAAACTTCTTATTAATAAAGTTCTTTTTAACATTAATTTTAATTTAATTTAAAGGTCTTAAGTAAATGTTAATTTAACAAGCTTATAAAGTATCTTAAGTATACTTTACATTGATATTTTAAAGTTATTTACTAACTTGATAATATATTCCTTCATTAACAATATAAAGTACAAATTTGTTGTTAATATAAAAAACATCAATAATAATAAAGTAGTTAAAGTTAACATTATCCTATAAGTTGAATCTGAATCTTCTTAACAACTTCTTATAACATTAGTAATAAGCATAAAACTTAGTAAAGTATTTTAATATATCCTTGTTAATATTATAACTTACATAGTCTAATATACATTATAATTTAGTTATTAATAAGTAGTTAAAACATTAGTATAAGTATTATAATTCTAGACTGGCTGGACTGTTGCATTAGACTATAGTCCTGTCCAGACAAGACTATAAGCCACACAGTCTCGTCTGCAAAAATTTAAGTAAGACCATGGCTTATAATCTTGTCTGGACGAGACTGTAGGCTACACAGTTTAGTCTTAAGGTTTTAAGACCAAACCGTGAAACAGTCTCTACTTTTGTTGTTAGACCGGACGGTAGTCTCACAATCTGGTCTCAAAATTTTAATCTCAGACTGTAGACTGTACAGTCTGGACTATGAGACTGTAATACTAGACTATAATAGTAATATAACCTAAATTGGAAATAAACTTTACCTGATTAAGGAATATTAGCATCAGACTGTACAATCTGGCTGGACTAGACTGTGGAGACTAGACTATACAGTCTGACATTAATATTTGGTCCCTACATTTGTTGTCGGACTAGACCGTAGTCTCACAGTCTAGTCTTAAAATTTTAACTTCAGACTGTAGATCATACAGTCTAGTCTCAAAATTTTGGCTTCACACCGTGGTCTGTACAGTCCAGACTGTACAGACCACAGTCTCAAAACGGTCTTTACAAAACCCACAGTCTAGTCCAGTCTGGACTAATCAGCTAGTCTATATAATTCTACATTGATAAAAAACAAGGGTTTTCCTTTAATAAATCAAAAACAAAAGTATATAAAAATATATCTTAAAGTAAAAAAACTATAATTAAATCATTATATAACTAAAACACTTCTTTATAAGGTAATAAGTAAGTTTATAAAATTGTTAAAATATATACTTAATTAGTTTATATCCATTAAGCATAACAAAAGGAGAATAATCAATTCAATTATATAAAATTCAATTTACTTAATTAATGTATTTACTAGTATAAAACTTATTAAAGTTATACTCTTAATTCTAAATTATATTATCATTATACCTTTAGTTATAATATTCAATACTATAATTTAATCTACTTGTTATAAAACTTTAAATTAACTATAACCAGTTATAAAGTACTTTATAACTCTTATATCAATCAAGATTCTATGAAATTGTCTTAAATCATACCTTGTTAAGCTTTTCATGTTATACACTTCTATTATGATTATTATAAAGGTTTTTAAATCAAGTTCTTAAGGGTAATTCTCAGTTATTAACACCTTAGTAGTTAGTTAGTATGAGAAAGTATTATTAACTAGTTTTATAATAATTAGTATAGTTAATTTTACTAAGAAACTTTTATATAAGATAAAGAATATAATTATAATAAAGAATATAATTATAATAAAGAATATAATTATAATAAAGAATATAATTATAATAAAGAATATAATTTTAAGCTGGTTAAGTTCTTCAAAGTCTGTTTTTAGGTTATTGTCAACAAATAAAGTTTTAAAAGTAAAGTCTAATTCTTCTTCAAAGTCATTTCCTTTATAATTAACAATATATTATTTAAATTGTTCATTAAAACATTGTTCAAAGTTATAAACGTTAAAGTTAAACTTATTTATATTTCTAACTTTGAAACATGTTTTCTTTGTATCTTACTCTTCTTATAAGTGTTTCCATGATCAGTATTCTTCCCTTTTATATATAAAGCATCTTCCTTATGTTTAAGAATATAAAGTAATATATTTAAAGCTTTACAAATTAAATTGTTAGTTTACTCTACAATTAGTATAATAATAATAGTTTGTAAAGTAAGTTTTATTATGGTATTCTTACTCTTTTTCCTTTTCATATAATATAATAGACAAGTAAAGTTTGTTGATAAGTTGCTTTAAGTCTTTTAGTAAGTTTAAAATAATATATTTATACACTGGAGATCCTTAACAAGTAGTAATCAACTTCTTATAAAGAATATTAATTGTCTTATAAGTTGGCTAAAAGTTATATTAAAACTCTTAAAACTTGTTTTAAGTAATTATACATTCTTAAGCATTGTTTTCCCAAGGTTTACAATTATAATTAAGGCTAATGTTATGCCTTCTTATTTAGTATAGATTTAATAATAACATATAAGTCCTTTGTAGAAATTGTATAAGTAAGCATATACTTCTTTGAACATGTATTTAATAAGGTTATTAATAATAAAATAACCTTTTGTTAACCTTGTTAATATGATAAAGAACACTTTAATATAGAATTCCTCTAACAATTCTACTTGTTCATAATAACTCTTAAAAATTATTAATTTATATTCAAAGTTGTTAATTACTCTATTGTACTTTTAATCTTTTGTATACATTTTAATAATATCAAAGACTTATTTCATATACTGTCAAGGGTATCCGTACGTAGAGTGAAGAGAGACCAGGAGGCTGAAACATAATAGGAGACTAGCAGTAAGATAGCAGTTGGTTAGGTGTAGATTCGCTCTAAAACTCGGTGCTCTTCTAAAATTACAAGATTGATCTCTGACTCCTGTCAAAGAGAAGGGGAAACCCCCCTCTTTATAGACGGGAGTCAGCAGCTAAGGAGCGGCTAGGACTCAGACTACTATCCTTTTCCCCCCTTCACGTGATTAGTGCACTAAGGCCTTGACATAATAGCAGATCCAGAATGTTATTAAAAGAATACAATTTGTCAAGCTTGATAAGAAGATGTTATAATTATTAGTCTTTACAAATACCTTATTTGTGAACAACAAAGACTTATCATTATAAATTAGTTATATTATAATACTTGTAAACTATAAAGGAAATGTAAATATACTATACTAAACTTTGATCAAGTACAAAAGGGTCATATGTAGTGTTTTAGCCTTAGAACTATACAGAATAACTTATAGATTTGATATGAAGGCTATGATCAAGTCAACTATTAAAGGAATCCTTGAAATTAACCTCTTACTGGTTATATATACAGATTTAAAGTCATTATACAATTACCTTGTCAAGTTAAGAACTATACAAGAAAAGCAGCTTATGATTGATGTGATATGCCTTTACTAAGCATACAAACAACACCAGATTACTGAAGTATAATAAATTGAAAGAATTACAAATCCAGCTAATTCCATGACCAAAAGAAAGTTATCAAACACTTTAAAACAACTGTTGGATATTAATAAAGTATAATTAAAAGTAGTAAAATGAGTAGAATATAATAGTGTAAGTAGCAGAATAGAAGATCCTACGGAGGAGGGATTTGAAGCTATTCCCAATTAGGTAATTAGCATGTAATTAGGAAAACTCTACAGATTTAAGCATTTTAAGAGCTACAGTGTATAACCATTTTTAGAGTAACTCTAATGTTAGTAGAATAATGGTTACATACACATGATATTCATGTACCCTTGTAAGCTAATACTGATTAGGTAATAAGAACAAGTAAAGCTCTTACAGCTTCACCCTCTCACCCTTAATTGTATAACAACCATGGAATAGCACAACGAGTATATTACGTATAATTGTATACCGTACTTCGTACTACAGGTGAACCGACACTATATATTAATGTCAGATTATACTCAAACTATGCTCAAATTATGTAGTCTAAAATAATATTATATTTAGTATATTTTTATCTCATTTAAGTAATATTAGCAAATTACAGTCTTGTTTTATTTAAATCAGACTGTAGTCTAGTCTAGCTTAAAAAATTAAAGACTATTCTATAGTCTGGTCTAGACTAGACTATAAGGTTATAGTCTTGCTTAATTTTTTGCAGACAAGACTGTGTAGTTTATAATCTTGTCCGGACTAGACCACAGTCTAATACAACAGTCCAGCCAGTCTAATTTTCAGTACTTTAATAATATAAGAATATGTTATAATATTTTATATATTACTTTAAGTATTACTTTCTTATTATATATGACTTCTATTTTAAGTAATCTTATTAGTTAACTCGTTTATGTATATATAATTATTATTATACAACACTTTTAACATACTAATTAAATAACTTATATTATGTACTTTKCTWTWATTACTTTCTTAACTATTAATTATAATTTTATAATAAAGTAATCTTTATTAATTTAATAATAACATTAAATTACTCTTATATGTTTATTATATAACAACTTATATTATTCTTTAATAAACTCTTTTATTAGTTTTATTAGTATATATAACTTCTTGTTCTTATATTAAATATCTTCAATTTTGTTATAAAACTACATTATCTAGGTCACTGGATAGTCAAGGGTAAGGTAAATGTTCAGGGATAATGGAAACATGTAATATATAAGTAATCAATTGAGTCCAAGGTAAGGTCTAATAATATATTTAGGTTGAACATGAAGAGTTTACTCTTATGTTCTAATAATGTACTTATATAGATAATGAAATCTAACTAGACCTTTTAAACCCTTTAGGTCTTCTAAGTCTATAGACCCTTTAAACCTTTTAAGTCCTCTAAGTCTTAATTAGGTCATATGATCATTAGGTTCTTTATATACACTTTACTATATATTAAGCCTTAGGCTTATACTAATCATTATGTTATAGTNAAAACTTGTAATATTATCCTCNTTTTTTGCTTAGTATTACCTTGATATTAAAATGTCATCTTTGAACATTCTTTTGTTTATTAATTCTTCTTTCTTTTTTTAACATACTACTCAAATGACAATATTCTAAGAGTAACATAAAAAAAAAGGACAAGATTATGAAAATATCAAGAAGCATTGGACTTAAGAGATTATATAATAAAGTATAGTATTAAGATGTCTCCTTATGATTTTTGTGTTTAAAATGGTTTAACTTATTTGATAATTTTTAAGTTTAACTATTGTAACAAGTATACTTGTAAGAGGTGTAAATGCAAGAGTAAAGGCATTCTTATAACTTCTTAAAAAACCTTTAATAAGGAGGAGGTTTGTCTTAAGGCCAAAGAGGAGAAGGCTGCTCAGGCTATGGCCAAGAACACAGTTTGTCTTGCTTGTCTTTATAAACAAAAGAAGTTCCTTTACTAATATGCTAGTGAAATGATTCATTGTAGACTTTCTTCTTTGGATAAGTTAGATGCTGTAGAAGAAAAAGAGAAGCAAGGGAAATAAGATTCTTTTTAACTTTTAAAGTCACATTTTGCTGACTTAAGCATAACTTCTTCCTCTGTTGTTAACTCTTTCCTTTCTGACCTTGTGATTCCATTGCTTGGAAATCCGTTTTAGGATGAGTTTAGTAATATACCTTTAATAACTTCTTATAGCTTATGAGATTAAAGGTAAGTTCTTATCCATTCTTACTTTCTGGATATTCTATTTATTTAACTAAGTATTATAGTTTTTTATAATATATCTTATAACTAATGATTTTCTTAACTTTATACTCTTTTTCCAGATTAACTTCCTCTAATATTAATGTTTAAATGTTCTTAAGTATTAGTTCAAGAAGTAAAACATAAAAAACAAGATATATCTTAATTATTATTAATAACTTCAATTTATATATTAAAAATCTATAAACTTTTTTAATTTTATATGATCTTATCTTTACCTAGTTTAGTTTATTACTTAGTCTTGTTGTTTTAATGTTTTTTCTAAGAAGATAAACTTTATTCTCTTTTTTGTATGTTAATTCTATCAAGTGTCTATGATTATAATACTTCTTTATTCTTTCTTTAGTGTATTGAAGTGAGTTTCTGATTCTTTCTTATATTTTCTCCATTTGTTTTATACAGATCTTTACTGATTTACTTGTAGATTCTAATTCCAGTCCAGTACAAAACCTTTCCAGTTCTTACTTATAATTCATATAGAATAAAGTAATCTTGGTTGATTTATATAATACACCATTATATACTATCTCTACTATTAACAAGTAATCAACCTAGTTGTCCTGATTATAATTGACATAATATCTTAGGTATTCTTCTAACCATCCATTTAAACATTCTGTTTTTCCATCAATTTATGAATATTATATTATTAACAACTTTTTTCTTAACTTTTATTCTTATTGTTATTGTTTCTTAAAACTTAGATGTGAATCTAGTATTTTTATCAAAGATTATCTGTTTTAATAGTCCTTATTAAGATATTATTCTTCATAAGAATATATCAACTATTTCTTTTGCTTCTTAAGTCTCTTTAAATAGTTCAAATGTTGTATAATTAGTATGATGTTTAGTTATTACAAAGATAAAGTTATACTTGACCTTCATCATGTAATTTGTAGAAACTAATAGTTTTATGATAAAATCCTATTTGATTAATTCTTATAAATTGTTAGGTATTTATATAAGGTATAATTGTCCTTAAGGTTTCCTTCTTGGATTCTTAACCTTCTTATAGATTTTACATTCTATAATTACTTTCTTAACTACTGATTGTAGTTTCATGATAAAGTAATCCTTATTAATTTGGTAATAACATTAAGTTACTCTTATATGTTCATTATATAGCAAATTATACTATTCCTTGACAAATTCTTCTGTTAATTTTGTTAGTATATATAACCTCTTGTTCTTATACTAAATGTTTTTAACTTTCTCCTACTTATCCTTAGTTATGTCAGGTAAAATGTCTTCTTCTTTTTCTTTTTCAGTTACTTCATTGATCAGATCAGCTCAATGCTTATTTATTATTGTTATAATAGTCATAAGTTGTCCTTTATTGTATATTAAGAATCCTTCTTCATCTTCCTTCAATATAAGTTCATTTTCTTCCTTTTCTTTGGCTAAGTACTTAGGTTTCTAGCTTAGAGCATTTACTCTTCTATTGTCTTCACTTTTTAATATGAGTAATTTTAAAATTATACTTGGATAACTTCTTTACTTATTATACTTGCTTAGTATTCAACTACTTAGTAGTTATAAAGTATTGAAGGTTATAATAATCTGAAAGTATATTAACTGTTTTGTTAGATTTAATAGTATATACTCTTTAGTACTTTAGAACTTCTACAATAGTTAACATCTCCTTATCTAATGTCTGATAATTTCTTTTTATAACATTTAGCTTTCTTAACCAAAATGTTAATAGTACTTAGTAATGTTGTTTACCAATCTACTGTGATTGTGATAACATAACTCTTAATACTACATCTAAAGCATTAATTTTAATTCTTATTCCTTTTTCTGGATTAAAAATTCCCAAGAAATCTCCTTTTACAAAAGCATTCTTTATGTTCTAGAATGCTTTCCTTACAACATCATTTCATTCATAAACTTAATCCTTCTTAGTAAGTTCAGTTAATAGTATAAAGATTTTAGAATAATCTTTTACAAATCTTTAATAATAATTAGCTAACCTTAAGAAACTTTATAATTGTTTAATAGTCTTAAGTAGTTCTCATTCCTTAATTGACTAAATCTTATCATTAAGGGTTTCTATCCTTTTTCCAGAAATACAGTGTCTTAAGAACTGAACTTGTTCTTTATAAAATTCACATTTTACTGGTTTACAATGCAATCCTACCTCTTATAACACTTGTAGAATAAGCTTAATATGTTCTATATATTCTTTAATACTTTTTAAGTATATGATTATATCATCAAGATATACTATCATGAATTTCTCTAAGTATTTTTCTAATATCCAGTCTATTATTCTTTGTTATGTTGCTAGAACATTGATTATACCAAATGTTATAACCAATGGCTTGAATAATCCATATTTTATTTGAATGATAGCTTTCTATTCATTACCCTTTTTAATCTTAACCAGATTAAACGTTGACTACAAGTTTAACTTGGTGAATATAATAGCTTTCTTCAACTTGTCTATCATTAAATCTATCAATAATAAGGGGTATTAATCCTTTTTAATTCTACTATTCAAGTATTTGTAATCACCACAAGAATGTCCTAACAAATCATCTCCTTTCTTTGCATAATGCAATAGTGCTCTAACTTCATTATAACCTTCTTTGTACAAACCTTTAGATATCATTTTCTTAAGTAACTATTTCTTTGTTATCTCATCCTCAACAAAAGTTGTTCAATAAATTAATCTGTAAGCTAGTCTGAACCCTTCTTTAAGCTTTATCTTATAATCCTATGGTTTATACTCAGGTAAAGCTGAATTATCAAGTCTTTTTATGAATAGCTTTAGCTATTCATAATATTCCTCAAGTATATACTTTATAGTTTTATCAATATGGACAACTCTTAAAGACATAATTTCTTTTAAGAAGGTAATCATACTTGTTCTTTAATTAATTATTGGATTATACTTCCTTATCCATTCAATTCCTAATATAACCTGATATGTTCTTAACTTCATAATATTAAAAGATATCTTTTCTTGATAACTCTTATTATACTTTATATTTAAGTTCTAAGTTTGAACATCAACATGCTTTTGAATCTTAATACTATTTACTAATAATATCAAATAGCTGTTGTCCTTGACTTTTATACTAAGTCCAAGTTATTTCATAACTTGTTCACTGATAAAGTTCCTTTTGGCTCTTGAATTAATCAAAGCTCTTACTAGCTTTTCACATAGCATTATGTTGATGTATAATGAACTTTTACTGTTTATAAAGTAAAGATTAACATTTCCAGCATTGTTAACTAATATATTGTCATCAATCTCCAGATCTTCAGCATTTTCCTCTAATTCTTCAAAGAGTATTGTTTGTCTTTTAACAAGATTTCTTAACCTTAGTCTATTTAGGCTTTTATTATTTATAAATGCTTATATATCCTGTACTTATTCTGCTATTTCATTTCCAAGACATTCTCTTATTTTAGTAATNAAAAACATTACTTACTATAAGAATTCTTTTTGCAAAATTCAAAGGGTATATTGCTATTTCCTAACTAAACTGTTAATCAACTCTTTGTATTAACTTATCTTCCTTTAGTAATATAATGAGTACTTCTAAAGGCAGTGAATCTTCCTCTAATTCATTAATCATAAGTAATACTTTTATATCTTAGTTAACTAGTTTAACAACAATCTCAACTAGTTCCTTTTGATCTTGTTAAGCATAATACTGTTTAATTTCAGGTAATTGTTCTATTGATTTTCTTAAACTTTAGATTTCCTTATACTGTATTTCTACTTTTAAACAGTCTTGTTAGAAAATTATTATCAGAAGTCCTTTATGTTGAACATTATATTACCCTTATACAATATAGCTTAATCCTTCTTCTATTATCATCTATACCTCTTTAAGTATTTATTTAAAGTTATCCTAAGTCTAAGTTCTTTTTACTAGTAAGAGGAATTCACATGATCTCTTCTTTATGATAATATTCTAAAGATTAGTCTTGTAGACAAGAACAAGATCTTTAATATCAAGTTCATATACTTTGACAATTACTTCTTCTTATTATACAATTCTGAAAAGTTGACTTCTGTTTAGAATCTCCTATCCTCTTAGTCTTCTTATACTGATTGTAAGATAATATTTCAAGATTAATAATTCTTCAAAAACAAGATATTACTCTGTAAGTATAACTTCGAAGTCTATTAGCATAATTATCCAAATTCTACTAACTCTTAAAATCAATCTCCATCTGCTATAGTCTTTAGTTTAGTTATTATCTCAAGGATGTCTTCCTTGTTGAGTTCTTGTCATAAGTACAGAATCTGTTTCAAGGATTCTTGTTATTACCATCTTGTCTACATTAATCTCAATAACATAATATGATATGGTTATTAAGTCTTGGTAATCTTCCTCTTCTAAGAAGTTTCCTTCCTCACTCAAGCCTTCTTCTTCTAATGATCCTGATAAAATGTCCATAATTCTCAGGATTCACATGACTTTGACTTTAATTAACAAACTCAACTTATTATCCTTCTTATGAGTATTTGCTATATATCCAGAAAGCTTATACTTAAAACATAACTTGTTTTTTCTTCTGTTATCAAGTTCCTCAAAGGAGATTCCAAAGGAATTCTTTTTTTTTGTTCTTCCCTCCAAAGTATTTCTTTCCTTTTCCTTTGAAGGATTTTCCTTTCTTTATAATATTTAACTCTATAAAGTCATTGTAATCCTTCTTACCTTTAGTCTTTTTATAGTTAAAGTAAGATCTACTTTTCTTGTCCAAGATCATCTTATATTGTTCATTCCTAATCTTGATAAACAAGTTGACAAGAGCATTAAATGTGATAATTACAAGGCATTAGTATAATTCTTCTTTAATGAAATCTTTAAGNTTTAGTTTTATACTAATGTATATATACTTCTTCTCCTCAGTTGACTAAAATTGTATATTAACAATATAACATTGTATATTTATTAAAGCTTTTGGTTTGTCTAAGATAAGCTAATTGTNCTTTTAACATTCCTTTTTTCATCAACATCTTTATACAGATGTTTAAGTTCTTCTATGTAGTTTTCCCAACTCTTAAGGATGTTTCTTATTACTTAGTTTGTTATTCCTTTGTTTATAACAAACTATTTGTCCTTAAAGGGTTAAAACTAAGTTTTAGCTACTCCTTTCAAGTATGTTGATGCTCACAAAACCTTATGCATATCTCCAAGCAATAAGTGATCATTTAATATTAAATAAGTTCTTGTTTGTACAAGATATATCTTAAGTTTCTTTTTATCCTTATAGAACAAGTTTAGCTTAATAATTTTGACTTCTTTAAATGTTGTTATTAGAACTTACTTAATGTTATCTTCTAGTTTAGAGTCTGGATCAAGGTTTAAGCTTAGAACTCTTAACTCTAGAACTAGTTTTAAGTTTAACTTAGGTAATGAAGATGTTAGTTTCTTTTTTGTAACTCTTGACAATTCTCTAATAGTTAATTCTTTTATTGACTTAATAAGTTACTTTAACAGTATAATAACTTCTTTTAATACTCCTTCTTAAATGTTAACTTCTATGATAGTCTGGTTCTTACCTTAGTCTTCTTCAAAATTATCCTCTGAACTTTCCTTAAATACTTCTTCAGATCCCTCTTTAGATTCTTCCTCAGAGCTTTCTTCAAAACCTTCCTCAAGTTATTATTCATTGTTATTATCTATTAATATGTCTGTTTTCAAATCCTGATTCATCAAGATAGGTAATGTTTAAAATGTTACAAAACTATATTATCCAGGTTACTGGATAGTTAAGAATAAGGTAGATGTTCAAGGACAATAGAAATATATAACATACAAGCAATTGATTAAGTCTAAGGTAAGGTCTAATAATGTATTTAAGTTGAACATGAGGAGTCTACTCTTATGTTTTAATAGTGTACTTATATAGATAATGAAATCCAACTAGACCTTTTAGACCTCCTAGGTCCCTTAAGTCTATAAACCCCTTGGACTTTTCAGGTCCCCTGAGTCTTAATCAGGTTATATGATTATTAAGTTCTTTATATATACTTTGTTATGTATTAAGCCTTAAGCTTACACTAATCATTGTGTTATAGTAAAACTTATAATAAATTTTCTCTTACTTACCTTTAATTATGTTTAATAAAGAGTTCTTCTCTTTTTCCNTTTTTAATTACTTCTTAGATTTAATCAGCTTAATGTTTATTAATTACTATTATAATAATTATAAGTTGTTCTTTATTATATATTAAGAATTTACNTTTTATCTTCTTTTAATATAAGTTTACTTTCTTCTTTTTTCTTTGGTTGAGTATTCAGGTTTTTGACTTAGAATATCTACTCNTTTTATTATCTTTACCTTTAACATAAATAATCTTAAAATTATATTCAGATAACTTCTTTGTTTATTATACTTACTTAGCATTTAATTACTTAGTTATTATAAAGTATTAAAGGTTATAGTAATCTGAAAATATATCAACTATTTTGTTAGATTTAACAGTATACACNTTTTTAATACTTTAAAGCTTTTATAATAATTAATATTTCCTTATCTAATGTTTAATAATTTCTTTTTATAATGTTTAACTTTCTTGATTAAAATGTTAATAGTACATAATAATATTATTTACTAATTTATTATAATTATAATAACATAACTCTTAATACTATATTAAAAGCATTAATCTTAATTCTTATTCTTTTCTTTAAGTCAAAGATTTTTAAGAAACTTTCTTTTATAAAAGTATCTTTAATATTTTAAAATACTTCCTTTATAATATCATTTTATTCATAAGCTTAATCCTTCTTTATGAGTTCAGTTAATAGTACAAAGATTTTAGAATAATCCTTTATAAATCTTTAATAATAATTGACTAACCTTAAGAAACTTTATAATTACTTAATTGTTTTAAGTAGTTCTTATTCTTTGATTAACTAAATCTTATTATCAAGGATTTTTATCTTTTCTCCAAAAATACAATATTTTAAAAACTAAACTTGTTCTTTATAGAATTTGTATTTTACTAGTTTATAATGTAATCCTGCCTTTTACAACACTTGTAGAATAAGTTTAACATACTCCTTGTATTCTTTAATACTCTTCAAGTAAATAATTATATCATCAAGATATATTATCATGAATTTCTCCAAATATTTCTTTAATATTCAGTTTATTATTCTTTATTATATTATTAAAGTATTAGTTATATTAAATGTTATAACTAATAGCTTAAATAATCTGTATTTTGTTCAAATGATAATTTTCCATTTATTACCTCTTTTAATCCTTACCAGATTAAATGTTAATTACAAGTTTAACTTAGTAAATATAATAACTTCCTTTAACTTGTCTATCATTAAGTCTATTAATAGTAAAGGGTATTAGTTTTTCTCAGTTCTACTATTCAAGTATTTGTAATTATTACAAAGTTATCCTAGTAAATTGTCTCCTTTCTTTGTATAATACAATAATATTCTAGCTTTACTATAACCTTCTTTATATAAACCTTTAAGTACTATTTTCTTGAATAATTATTTCTTTATTACCTTATCTTTAACAAGAGTTGTTCAATAAATTAGTTTGTAGACTAGTCTAAACCTCTTTTTGAGCTTTATCTCATAATCTTATAATTTATAATTGAGTAAGGTTAAATCATCAGGTCTTTCTGTAAATAACTCTAGTTATTTATAATATTCTTTAAGAATATATTTCATAGTCTTATCAGTATGAATAACTCTTAAGAATACTAAATTCTGTTYYTTCTCTAAGAAGGTAATCATACTTGTTCTTTAATTAATTATTAGATTATACTTCTTTATCTATTCAATTCTAAGTATTACTTAATATATTCTTAGTTGTATAACATCAAAGGATATTTTTTTTTAATAGTTATTATTAATCCTTATATTTAGTTCATAGGTTTGGACATTGACTACTCTCTTGATTATACTATTATTCATTAATAATATTAAATAGTTATTTTTTTTGACTTTTGTACTAAGTCTAAGTTATTTTATAACTTGTTTACTGATAAAGTTTCTTTTAGCTCTTGAATTAATCAAGGCTTTTATTAACTTTTTACATAGTTTTATATTTATGTATAATGAACTTTTACTATTTATAAAGTAAAGATTAATGTTTTTAGTATTGTCAACTAATATATTGTCTTTGATCTTTAAGTCTTTAGTATTTTCTTAAAGTTCTTTAAACAATGTTATTTGTCTTTTTATAAGATCTCTTAGCCTTAGTCTATCTAAGCTTTTATTGTTCATAAATATATATATATCTTATACTTATTCTACTATTTCATTCTTAAGATATTTCCTTATCTTAATGATAAAGACATTACTTTTCTTAAGAATTCTTTTTACAAAATTCAAAGAGTACATTATTACTTTTTNAGTTAAACTGTTGATTAATCCTTTATATTAATTTGTCTTCTTTTAATAATATAATAAATAGTTCTAAAGGTAATGAATCTTCTTTTAGTTCATTAATTATAAGTAGTACTTTTACATCTTAATTAACTTGTTTAACAATGATCTTTACTAGTTCCTTTTGTTCTTGTTAAGTATGATATTATTTAACTTTAAATAGTTATTTTACTGATTTCCTTAGACTTTAGATTTCTTTATATTAAATTTTTACCTTCGTTTAATCTTATTAAAAGATTATTATTAAAAGTCCTTCTTGTTATAAGTTGTATTATTCTTATAAGATATAGTTTAATTCTTCTTCTATTATTATCTAAGTATCCTTAAGCATTTAGTCGAAATCATCTTAAATCTAAGTTCTTTTTNATTGATAAGAGGAACTTGTAAGTTCCTTTCTTTATAACAATACTTTAAAGGTTAGTCTTATAGACTAGAATAAGATCCTCAAGATTAAATTCTTGTTCTTCAACAGTTACTTCCTCTTATTATATAATTCAATAGAGTTAACTTCTGTCTAAGATTTCTTATCCTCTTAATCCCCTTATGTTAATTGTTAAATAGTATTTCAAGATTAATAACTCTCTTGAAATAAGATATTGTTTTGTTAGTATAACCTTGAAGTTTGCTAGTATAATTATCTAGATTTTACTAACTCTTGGAATTAATCTTTATTTGTCTTAACTTTAGACTTAATTGTTGTTTTAAGGATGTCTTATATGTTGAGTTCTTGTTATAAGCACAGAATTTGTTTCAAAGATTCTTATTATTATTATCTCATTTACATTAGTCTTAATAACATGATATAATATGATCATCAAGTCTTAGAGAACTTCTTTATTTAAGGTATTCTCTTGTTTGTTCTTAGAGTTCTCTTCTAAGTTCAAGCTTTCTTCTTCTGATAAGATATCTTTAAGTCTTTAGATTCTTATAGCTTTAATCTTAATTAACATACTTAACTTATTATCTTTCTTATGAGTATTTATCATATATTTAGAAAGTTTATACTTAAAATATAACTTGTTTTTTCTTTTTTTTATTAAGTTCTTCAAAGAAGATTTTAAAAGAATTCCCTTTCTTGCTTTTCTTATTAAAGTACCTCTTTCCTTTTCCTTTAAAGGTTTTTCCCTTTTTCATAGTATTTAACTTTATAAGGTTTTCTTAATCTTTCTTTTTGTTAATCTTTCTCTTATTAAAGTAAGATTTACTCTTTTTATCCAAGCTCATCTTATATTGCTTATTCTTAATCTTGATAAACAAGTCAATAAGAGTATTAAATATAATAATTATAAGTTATCAATATAATTCCTCCTTAATAAAGTCCTTTAAACTAATCTTATACTAATGTATATGTACTTCTTCTCCTTAGTTAACTAATACTATATATTAACAATAAAGTATTGTATATTCATTAAGGCTCTTGGTTTGTCTAAGATAAGTTAATCATCTTTTAATATTTTTTTTNGTTAATATCTTCATATAAGTGTTTAAGCTCTCTTATATAGTTAACTTAACTTATAATAATATTAATTACTTCTTGTTTTCTTATTTCTTTGTTTATCATGAACTATTCATCCTTAAAAGGTTAAAACCAAGTTTTAACTACTCTTCTTAAGTATATTAACACTTATAAAACCTTATGTATATCTTCAAGTAATAATTGATTATTTAGTATTAAATAAGTTCTTATTTGCATAAGATATACTTTTAGTTTTTTTCTGTCTTCATAGAATAAATCTAGTCTAATGATTTTAACTTCTTTAAAGGTTATTATTAGAATTTGTTCAATATCATTTTCTAGTTCAAAGTCTAGATCAAGGTCTAGACTTAAAACTCTTAGTATTAGAACTAGTTTTAAGTTAAGTTTAAGTAATAGAATTATTAGTTTCTTTCTTATAACTTTTGATAATTCTCTAACAGTTAATCCTTCTATTAACTTAATAAGTTACTTTAGTAATATAACAACTTCTTCTAATATTCCCTCTTGAATATTAGTTTCCTTAATAGTTTAGTCCTTACCTTAATCTTCTTCAGAACTATCTTCTGAACTTTCCTTAGATCCTTCTTCAGATTCCTCTTTAGATTCTTCTTTAAAACCTTCTTCAAAACCTTCTTTAGGTTATTGTTTATTATTATTATTATTTACTAGTATATTTGTTTTTAAATCCTGATTTATCAAGATAAGTAATGTTCAAAATGTTACAAAACTATACTATCCAGGTTACTGGATAATAAGAGTAAGGTAGATGTTCAAGGACAACAGAAACAAAAGACACTTAAGCAGGTGATTAAGTTAAAGGCAAGATCTAGTAATGTATTTAGGTTGAACACAAGGAGTTTACTCTTATGTTCTTACAGTGTACTTATATAGATAATGAAATCCAACTAGATCCCTTAAAGTCTTTAGAGTCCTTTAGATAGACTGGCCAGACCGTTACATTAGACCATGGTCTGGTCTGGACAAGACCATAAGCCACATGGTCTCGTCTGCAAAAAATTAAGCGAGACCGTGGCCTTACGGTCTGGTCTGGACCAGACCGTAGAACAGTCCCCATTTTTTGAGCCAGACTGGACTACGGTCTGATTTAAATGAAACGAGACCGTAATTCGCTAATATTACTTAAATAAGACAAAAAATATACTAAATATAGTAACATTTTAGACTACATGGTCTGAGCACGGTCTGAGTACAGTCTGACATTAATATACGGTCCTCATTTTTTAAGCCAGACCAGACTGTAGTCTCACGGTCCGGTCTCAAAATTTTCGTACAGTCTACGGTCTGAGCACGGTCCCCACAAAACCCACGGTCTGGTCTGGTCTGGACCGATCGGCCAGTCTAGTTAGACTTGAACAAGAACAATTGAAAAAAGCTAATTTTCTAACAAAGGAACATAAAATGTTAACTACTAATAAGAGAATCAAGTTCAATAAAGGTATTATATAATTGAATAATACTAGAATTTCACTTACTCAAGAGTACTAATATGTTAATCTACAACTTATAACTAGGAAATCAGCTATTATAACAAGCTTATAAGGAATTGTACATTAAAACCTTATTATCAAGGAGTAATATATCATATAACATGTTTAAAGAGTATATATAACTTCAGTTTGCTAATTAGAAGTATTATACAACTTATTAATAGTTGTTTAAGCTATTAATCTTAACTAAGAAGATATAAAATCATTGAATAAACATTTACAATAACAAATTTAAAATACTATTAAGAGAATATAATTTGTTAAGCTTGAAAAGGAAACATTATAATTATTAATCTTTACAAATGCTTTATTTACAAATAACAAAGACTTATTATCATAAATTAATTATATTATAATACTTATAGACTAGAAAGGAAATGTAAATATACTATACTGAACATTAGTCAAGTACAAAAGGGTTATACACAGTGTTTTAACCTTAAAATTATACAAAATAACTTATAAGTTTAATATAAGAGTTATAATCAAGTTAACTATCAAAGAAATCCTCGAAATCAACTTCTTACTAATCATATGTACAAATTCAAGGTTATTATACAATTACCTTGTTAAGTTAAGAACTACATAGTAAAAGTAGTTTATGATTAACATAATATACCTCTGTCAAGCGTATGAACAATGCTAGATTACTAAGGTATGATAGATTAAAGGAATTACAAATTCAGCTGATTCCATGACCAAAGAAAAGCTATCTAACACTCTGAAACAACTGTTAGATACAAATAAAGTGCAATTGGAAGTAGTAGAATAGGTAAAATATGATAGTGTAGATGGCAGAACAGAGAATTATACAGAAGAGGGATTTAGAACTATTCTCAATTAGGCAATTAGCATACAATTAAGAAAATTCTACGGATTTAAGCGTTTTGAGAGCTACAGTGTACAGCCATTTTTAAAGTGGTTCTAGTATTAGTAGAATAGTGGTTACGTACACATGATATTCACGTACCCTTGTAAGCTAGTCCTGATTAGGTAGTAAGAACAAGCAAAGCTCTTACAGCTTTACTCTCCTACCCCAAATTGTACAACAACCATGGAATAGCATAACAGTATATTACGTATATTACATACCATACTACGTGCTACAAGTGAACCGACATTATTTAAATATAATTATTCAGTTATTATTAAGGATACTTAAATACATACAGTACTTACTTAAATACACGCACTTTCTCTAGTACTAATCTCTCTTCACCTAACAACCACTTATAGTAATTTACTAATAAGCATAATAGCTAATTAGTTTACAGTATATAAAAAAGTAAAAACATAAATTACATATACTTATCTCTTACCATAACTTCTAGAATTGAAGTTATTATTACCATTATATGAAGGACATAATAAAAGTCATATAATAAAAGCTAAAATATTAACAGTGTACATTTTATTTAATTATATAATATTCATAAAATTATTATAATAATTATATACTTAAAATGCCTTATAATTATAATGTATTATAAAGCATTAACAACTTAAAAACCATTAAAATTATAATGCATTCTTTAATGTTCATTTATACACTTAAAATTAAATTACTTTTACTGCTCTTTGTCAGCTTTAATAACTATTATGAATTTAGCATATAACTTTACTCTTTTAGTAATCCCTTACCTTAACTCATTATCGTTTATTACTAAGTCTCTTTGCACAATACCAATTTGTATACAATTATGAGGTATAGCTGATGTCGGCAAAAGTACGTGTATTTAGGTAAGTGCTGCGTGTATTTAAGTAACGTACCTTACGAACCTGCTGACATAAGTCTGTATTTTATCCCCTTATTATTTTATAACGTAAATCCTCGTCTACCGGGCCACCCCACCGACCGGGCCACTTCCCCTCCACCTTAACCTTCAAAACCAAATATTTAACTAACAACAACAAATAATCAAATAAATTCAGTAACTAACTAATTAAGGACAATGAGTAATTTTATAACCTGAAATATTACATCCTGAGTATATTGATAGCCGTTGTAATAGTACTGGTAAAGGATTAGTAGATATTGAAGAATTAGTAACTTATATTACATTTTGTACTATAGTACTTGATTAAGCTAATTCCTAAGCCTCTTGCCTTGTTAAGGAGCCTGTATAAACTAATTACTTTCTAGATCTTCATAATTTTCATTGTATAAAAGCATTTACAGCTTTTAATTCTTTAATCTCTTTTGTTAAAAATACTGTATTATGCATAGCTAACTCACAACCTTTGACTAATTACTTCAAAGTTGTTTTAATAAGAGTAAAAGGGTTATTTTACTCTTTGAATAATCATTGAACAGTTTGAGATTACAATTATAATTAAATAAGGTTATAAGGTGTCTTTAGAACTTATTATACTCTAGAATTATTACTATGACTACTCTTTAAAAGTATAAGTGTTTTGTCAACTTGAACATGTAATTTAACTAGTATACACTTTAGATCATATAAAACTAATCCAGTAATTGCAAATCTATTCTGAATAGTTGTTGATTTAAAGGTTTGTTAATGTACAATTAGATATAACTCTAGTAAATCCTCTTTATTAATATACTAAATTCTACCCTGCATTTTATTCTCAATTTAAGCATTATACATATACTTAAGAATTGAAAAACAAGTTATATTAAGTAGTTAAAGAAGATAAGATAAATAAGAAAATATACAAATTAGAATAATCTTGTGTATAAAGTAAAATAAGTTAAATTCAAATGTTATATAACTATTATGACTATTAAGGATTAACATGTAATATTAACCTTTAATTTTGTCTTTAATAACAAGTTTAAAGGTTTTCTTAAGTTATTTAAGGCTAATTTGATTATTTGTCTATTTATTATTACTTCATTCATCTTTTAACCTTCAGATAATAGATTAGTCAAAGCTAATTAATAGTATTTTCTTTTGAAGATAATTAAAGGTAATAAAGCTTATCTAAAAGTATTAATTAATTTAATGATAATAACTTATTTGTAATTTCCAAGTTATAATAATAAAGGTTTACTAAAGTAATCAAAGGTTATAACTACTTTAATAATAGTAATTGTACTTATTATAAAGTTTGTTTTATCAAAGTTGTAAATATCCTTATCTAGGATTTTATATTAAGCTTTGATTTTAAGGAATTAATTAAATTATTGTTGAATAAACTTTAAATCTTTACATTTAACTTGTTGATAACTATATTTGTGAATATATTTAGTAGTTAATTCAGTATAATAGCTTAAAAATCATTGAATTCAGTTTTTGCTTATAAGTGAAGGAGGAGTAAGTTTACTATACTTAGAAATCAAACTATTAACTATAAAATGTACTTGTGAAGGTCTAGGAGGCATTTCTCATTTACTTATAAATACAATCTATTATACTAATGATTCTTCTTTAAATTAAGTCAATTTAAAGGATTTGGTGTATGTAATTCCTTTTTGAACCCTTCCATGGAATCATGCATTCAATGTATTACAAAGTATATTGAAATTACATGTTACAGATCAAATTGATTTGATTTGACCATTTTTTAACATGTTTATAACAAGAGTAATCCTTCCTTCTTGACTAGCATCCAAAATTCTGGCCATTAGAATGTGTTTTGGTGGAGAAATAAGTGGTTGAAGTTGGTGGTGTTGATAGAATTGATGATTGCGATGGAAAGTGGCCTCGTCGGTAGGGTGGCCCGGTAGACGAGGATTTACGTTATTAGTAGCTTTGGACGACACATTATTGATGGCAAAGCACGTATGTCCCGTGCTGGACACGTCATGTTAAAATTGCAAAGCATAATGTTATCTTTTATTACTGTTGCTGTAGCATAGAAGATTGAAATTTTCCGTGGTATTTAAAATGTAATGTGTTAAAGTCTGAGCAATTCGAGAGAACTAAGGTTCAATGACGTTGAAGTGGATTAACTACACGGCGAATTATGTAGATCTTATACTTGCAGCTAAGAATGCGGAGAAGACCAGCATTTCTGTGGTGGCAGCAGCTAGTAGTGTTATAGACGACACTTCAAACGTAAGTTTGTATTAAGTCGTCTTTGTAAAATGAAGACTGTTAATGTCTTAAGATGTGAATAACAAAATGAAGACATTGTATTTGGTGTTTTACAAGCTTACTTGAGCAAATGCATTTATTACACTTCTATATTATAACAGCCAACATCAGATTTTATCTTAGCATACAATCTTATTACATACTTAAAAGAGTATAACTTATTATTTTATAAGGTATACTAGAATGCAGTTCCAAGTAAGCAACTCTTACAATACTTATAATATTAGCACAATCTGAAAAGATTTATTCAAGATCTGATTATTCAAGACTTATAAAGATTCCCTTTTATACAAACATAAAAAGAGATATTACCTTTGCTGGATAATCTACTATTACTTCTCTTTTTACCATGTCTTATTCTTGGACATAACTATCCTAAATGCTCATTGTATAAAACAATAAACTTTAAGCATCTTCAAGCTTACCTGAATAAAGATTATAAAATATTTAATAACCTTAATATTACTATTGTAAATACAACTTATTACTTATAAAGATAAATAAAGTTAACTTAAGGAAAGTAATAAAAAAATAAAAGCAAATGCTCCTTTTATCATATATTATAACATTAATGATAATAACTGTTTTAGTATACTTGAATAAGTTATTAAAACAGAATTGACAGATAAAAAGCTTACAATTTTAAAAATGAATAGACTAGCTGAACCGTTGCATTAGACTGTAATCCGGTCTGGACAAGACTGTAATTTACAGTTTATAGTCCGTAAAAAATTAAGCAAGACCGTAGCCTACAGTCTAGATTTAAATTTTTGAGACCAAACCATAGAACAGTCCTTATTTTTTAAGCTAGACTAGATTACAGTCTGATTTAAATGAAGTAAGACTGTAGTTTGCTAATATTACTTAAATAAGACAAAAATGTACTAAATATAGTAACATTTTAGACTACATAGTCTGAGCACAGTCTAAGTACAGTCTAACATTAATATATAATCCTTATTTTTTAGGCTAGACCAGACTGTAGTCTCATAGTCTAGTCTTAAAATTTTAGTATGATCTACAGTCTGAGCATAGTCCTCACAAAACCTACAGTCTAGTCTGGTCTGAACTAGTCAGCTAGTTTAAAAATGAAAATAGAAGAAGAATAACAACTTGTTAATGAGGAAGTTAAGTCTGTTAAGTACATGTTTGAACTTAAGCATAACAAGAATATAAAATAGTTATATACAAGTAAGTAGCTATAATAGTTCTTAAATCGTTTATTATATATTATCATTACTGTATTAACATTGTTGTCTGTATAAAATATACAATTAAATTTAAGATTATAAGGAAAATGAAAACTTGTTAATCTAACAACTTAAGAAGTTATATTACAAATCCTTGAAAATGTTATAAATTACATTTTACAATAGTGTAAAAAGATGTTATAATTTATATTATAGTTTTTAAAATACTAAATTAAAAGCTTAAGTATTAATGTATTTCCTTGCTTGTTTAAAAACTTATAATATAAGAAAAGTCATTAAAATTATTATTGAACTTGTAAATGATTTTTATATTATATCTTTTATACATTTCTTATAATATGTATATATAATGTTAATTTAAAAGAATTATTCAAATTAAAGTTATTAAAAGATCAGATTTGCATAATAGACTTTGTGTATATTATAATTAAGAATTTAAATATTAAAGACTTAAAAACTTTTATTTTATTAATAAAAAATATATTCTAACTTCTTATAATATTTTAAACAGATATTTTTAAAGATAATAATATAAGATCTTGTATACTAGTTCATTTCACAAGAATATTTAGTATTCACCTTATAAAGCTAGTTTATTAGACTGCTTATACTTTTATACTACTATTATCTTGTCTTATATAAATTAAACAAGTTATTATTTTAAAGTATACTTTATCTTTATATATATATTTGCATCTTAAGATCTTATAACTTGTATGTACATAATATCCTAACCAAGTTCAAAAACTTATAAGTCAAATTCATTTGAAATACATGTATAAGAGTTATTTCTCTCCTTTAAGATATATGTATAAGAGATTATACTATATATAAACTATTATAATGTAAAAAGGCTTTTAAACGAATATTTCTTAGTCTTCAAACTCATAAGTACTGTTAACTGTAAACTGAAAGATCTTGATATCTAGACTTTGTCAAGTAGTCCANTTTTACTATTATACATACAAAGTNAAAAAGCTTNAAAAACTGATATTTAAACTATAACTTAATGTTAATCTCTTAAAAATCAAAGATAATCTTATTATACATTGTCTGAACTACTTATTCTTAAGTAAATTAAAGAATTAACTACAAATAAGCTTTAAGCTTTTCTGTTATCATACATTTTCTAAAGAGTATAACTTCTTACTTAAAGGACAAGAGTATAAAATAGCTTTACAGTATTTACAAGATTAAAATAAGTTTGTTTAAAATATGTTTAAAATACTTCATACTATAATTAGTATACTAGCTTAAAAAAAAGAATTTCAGATAATCTGTTAAGTTAATATAGTCATAGTCATTTGAAATATCTTTGTTCATTAAGAGATAATAATCCTTGTATTTTCTTATAATAAAACTATTATAATATTAAACAAATTGTTTTACATTATATGATTTCCTTGCCTTATTATAGAAAAGGTTTTAATAAATTACTTAATATATATTCTGCCTTTTTATGACTTTTTTAACTTAACAATTAAAACTTACATTTGCAAATTCGACTAATCCTCATCTCTTTACATTTTACAATACAAACAAACTCTACTTTAATAGTAAGAATTGCCTTAAAAGTTTATAACTTAGTATATAAGGATATAAGTTTCTGTTATTGATAAAGTTATACTAACAAGCTGTTATAAGCATTATAAAAAAGCATATTCTTAAGATAATCAAGTTATTTAACTCAAATAACCCTTCTGAATATGCTAAATTCCTCAGAATGCTAGCTTTACAGACTGGTCATATAATTCAAAGACAACGTCAAAGTTATACACTAAAAGACAAGTATCCTACTAAGCTTTACTTGGATTTGATAGATCAATACTGTCAGAGTAGTCGATTATAGCATCACTTCTTGCATCTAGATAAACAACACATGATATAGGTTTTACCAGAAGTGAAAGAACGAGGAAACTCACCTATTAAAGCAGTTGGATATTCACCTGATCTACATTTAGTTGCGCAAGAGGATGACGTAGAAACCAGTGAAGTAGAAGGAGATTCTCAAAGTGAAGTTGAGTATCAAGTTATAAGTATATGTGCGGAAAGACATGGGCTACGAGTTTGGGGATAGTCTGGTAGATGAATGTGAAGGCCGGCAGGTGAAGAAGCGAAAGCAAGATGACGGTGACAAGGAGGCCGTTCTCNAAAAAAATAATGAAGATGCAAGAAGACCTGGCCAAGATGATTGCTACCTACAAAAGGTAAAATTATATGCAGCATAATAGATTTGAATTGTTTTACATGATAATATCAATTATTATTTGTATAGAAACTATAACGCATAATCAGTCGGTTAAAGACTACTATAACCGTTGTTTAATAGCCGTTTCATATAATTACTACTCGTATATTATTTCTATTTCTAAAGCCCTTGATGTCCATCCTACTTGCATCTTATTATACATTGTAGATGAAATCTTATAATTGACCTCCAATTAAATACACATCAATTCCAGTCAGATGATCTCTGATTGTGAAATCGTAGGTTAAGTATATTAAGAAGCACTAATCTTCAGCATTAATCATGTAATAAGAGTAAGAAGAAAGGGAAGATATCGAAGTTCTTTTACACATGCCTCTCTTCTTTTCGGCTAGCTTTTTACACTTCCTGAATATGATGCTGCAGGTGTAGCAGAAACCCTATGTCGAATGTGGAAAGAGATTTCCTCTGTGGAGAAACCAAACCAAACCCATTACAATTCGTGCTGCAGCGTAATGACCGGAGGTTTCTGAATAAGCGACACGAAAGACTTCATATTTGCTCAGATATCTGATGTGGCTGAAGGGATTCAATTTCTTGTTTTCTCGATAACCGTAACCACATCTCAATATCTGCTATAAACATACTATGCCTATCACCACCATATTAAGACATGTAAATGATGTGATTCTCAACTTGGAACTGATATCCTCTTGCTCTACTTGTTATGTTAAAAATAATTAAAGAATACCGAAAAATTAGTCTTTTTCCATATGCTAATGCTGGCATTACAAGTCGCCTTCTCACTTACAACTCGACATATCAGCTGACCAGAAGCGTATCGTGCTTAAAACTCACGATTGCTAGAGTAATTACAACTCCCTTCTTGTCTATCCATACTCTAATATTCGGAAAATCACAATACGCTCCATTACCAATCGAAAAACTAGATATTCTATTCACTTTTCAAATATGGAATAAATATGATAGCTCTAGCAATGAATGGGTTGATATAGGCATGAGTAAAGCCAATGTGCAAAATGTCACAGATCGAAAGGCAAACCAGTTTTCGAACCTAGTTTTAGTAACATGGAATCTGAACTATTCATTACCGTTATTAGAATCACATATCTCAGCTATTATTTCGCATATTGCCAATATAACTCCTGCGGTAGATATCATATTCTTCCAAGAAGTCTCAAGATCAGCTCTGGAAATTTTATTGAATGATCTTCGGATTTAGTAGTCCTGGTTTTCCAGCGAAGCAGATGAAACTAACTTGATATTATCACCCCTTACAACTATAATCCTTCTTTCCAAGTCAAGGTTCGCATATGAAGAAGAATCGGTTGAGAAGGTAGAGCTTAGACCAGTTTGGAAAGTACATTATCGTAGCCATTCCGAAAGGGATGCTCTCTGTTGTGATATTTTTCTTCTTTCATCCTTGACAAAATCTTCTAGTGGTAGTATCCGACTTGTCAATATACATCTCGATTCTCTTGCCTTAAAACCATCTTACCGCCTCGAACAGGTTTCCACCATTGCATCTATCCTCTATAACGCAGGTTGTGGTTTTGTTACGAAAGATTTTAATTCGATACTTCCAGAAGATAAGGCATCGATTGAAGTTAACAGCCTTGTAAACCCGTAGGTTAAGCTACATCAAGGAAACCCCGGATATACCTAGAGCATTTATAACAAAGCACCTTTCCTTCCATCTCGATTAGACAGAATAGGGACTCTTGGACTTAACGTGCAAGAAATTGAAATAATGCATCCAGGGGTAATCTTAATACCAAAGATATCTCGGCCTTCTGAGATATTTCCAAGATGGCTGCCCAAAGATAAAGGTTACATAATGCTACCATGGAGCGACCATTCAGGTTTGAAGTGTTCTTTTAGTTTAGCATAAGGATATTGTCACCGAGCAAGTATAATTCATATTCTTATGGAGAAGTGAGAGTCTATAAATCAACTTGATCCTTAAACCTTCTGGAAGTTCAAATTTATATTCAACATCATGATAACTTTAGATTAGCAGGATCTAGAAAGGAGATAATATGAAACCATCGGGTGTTGGCGATTCGAGGGAAGGGAAATTGCTGGAAATGGTAATGGAGACTAGCTTTTGAGCATTCGGGTAAAGCGATTTTTGTCTGTGAAGACGACAANTCCTTTTGTTATTTTTTGAGTATACTCAATAATATACTGAGCCACGGCCAAGCCGATGAAGCCGCGTTTGTTGGATCCTAAGCGGTGGGAGGTTTTTGCATGTGACTTATTTCTATCAATACTCATAAATATTTCAATCAATTCACATGAAATTTAGAAATAAGGTCTCGCCATTATGACATCCTGCAAAGCCAAATATAGTTCATCCTCAATCATTATCCGCCATTGTAACACGGATTATCGCCAAGATATCGTATCGCAGCGATCGACACAGACTAAATATAAACGTAACATACTTGCATGGATTTGCTAGTATATTTTGATTATCTCCGTCGCATTATCGCCGCTCTTGCAGCGGACGAATCGCTTGTGGATATAGTAAAAGGGGTCAAACCCTTCTACAACCATAGCCCCAGCCTGTGAACAACGCTGGCTAGTGTGGACTCTTCTTAGCTCTGCAAATACCTGGAGCAACAGTATTCACAGGTTCCCAGCCGGCACCGCGTGGAGGTGAGTTTAACTGTTATGGGAGTGTCATGTCACGTGAAAGTCACGTTGTAAGCTAGTCCCGATTAGATAGATAGGGGGCGGCGCATGGCCTACAGCCATGCCTCCGCTCCCACACCGGGAACAGAACAATCATCAATCTCCTGGAATAACGCAACTAGCATACCGTAATTATATGGATTACGTCGTGCCACGCGTTATAGGAGTATTCCGACATTAACATTAAATGAATATTATGACCGTGAGAATCCTGTGCAGTGGTAGAACCGTATCCTCCTAATATTGCAACAATTTATCCTAACCTTACATTTTCAGTATTTGCTAAACAGCGCCATTTACTTGCCCTAGAACGGTGCAAATGTTGATAGAAGTATAGTTTGTATGTGCGATGTGACAAAAGAGAGGGTGTCAAAGGTCAGAGCGCGTCGGCTAGGCTACTACACATATAAATTGTATGGCAAGGAGACTTCATAAATTGCTGTGTATGGTAGCTTAGATGATTGCTAATTCCCCACAACAGGTGGGAATGTAAGGTGAAATCTCTGTCACCGCTTCCTCAAGCTCCCCTACAATGTGACTGGTTACAGTTAATTATGTAAGCAACGTCTTTTTGCAAGTGGACCCCAAACGTCTATCACATAAAAAACAACCGATATAATAAGGAATGCGGACAAGTAGAGCGGCCAAGCTGTTTCTAGAGGCATAAGGTGCTGCGATTGCCAACATAGCACGAGGACTTGAGGAATCTCAGGTGATGCTGCTGTGCCTAGATATAGTGCAAGCGCGGCTGTAGTTAGACCCAGGGACAAAGTCTTCCATCCACCTGCGAAGTAGAAACAATATAGACAATATATACCCCATATTGCAGAAGCACAACTCGGAGTTATTGTAGGACAATGAGAGGAACTCCAGGTATAATGATTCCGGAGCCGTTCAAAAACACGTTGCGATGCTACGTAGACTCTATGGAATCCTCGCAGAGCTTTATTGTATCGGTATGCGTTAGATAGATTTCCGAGGAACATGAGAATGTATATAGAATGNAAAAAATACGAGGCTTAATTCGTGCAAAACCGTAAAGAGTGGAGAGAAGTGCCATCCTATTGCCAAAGCAATGAGTATATCACATTTAAGAAGAGAAACGCGAAGGCTAAAGCAAAGATTAAAGAAAAACCGGTAACATCTCCACAAAATAGCGAAGATTCCTCTGCTTTATCTGAAGATAAATCTAGCAACACGATTAAGCGGAAGAAGAAGAATACTAGCCTCGTAGCTGTATCATCAGTGAATAATAACTCCTCTGACAAAGACCTTTTTGCGATAGTCTTCACGGCAGATTGTGACGCTCCGATTACCAGCACAAACAACACAACAAAGCAAAGCAACTGGTTCGATGAAGATTCGAAGAATGCGCTGATATGGTCTGTTGGCCCCATGAAGGTCCCAACCAATGTATGTACCATAACTTTCATGGACTTTGCTGAAGATATCTGCAAAGGTTACAAGCTGACAGGCTTCTGCGGTTTTGGTAAGTGAACCCTCCATTTGTTCTCGTTTACTTATCTATCAAGAAAGTGCTAATTCTGGAGGGGGATGAAAAAGGCGATAGTTGCAAGTTCCTTCATGCCAGGGAAGACTATAAACAAGGTTGGCAGCTTGGTCGAGAATGGGAGAATGTCACCATGGGAAAGAAGAACATCGGTGATACGATAATTGCTAGCGCTGACAGAGAAAATGCTCGGGAAGAAGATTATAATGAGATAGATGATATAGCACAGGCGAATATCCCGTTTGCCTGCATCATTTACAAAAAACCCTATAAGGATCCAATTGTTACTCAGTGTGGCCATTATTTCTGTGGGCAATGTGTGTTGAGGAGATATAGGAAAGATCCAAGTTTGCGCAACTTGTGGATCTGGAACAAATGGTGTTTTTAACTCTGCTAAGCAGTTGAAGAATCTCCTGGATAAAAAAAGAGAACGAGCGGCGGTGGGGAAGTAGCAGCTAGACGGTGGTAAATGGTACTTATAATTAAAGGGTTTTCCCGTCTAGCTGTAGTATCAACTTCTTGTGTCAGGTCTATCTAGAAGATCCTAGTCCGCTGCGCCATTACTCAAGAGGACTGGCCGCATTTAGACTAGTCTATGAATAGGGGGTTCATTTGAGAACCCTCCGGAATGTGTCTCCTTAAGGTTTGAAGAGGCAATGTCCGGAAAAGGAGATGGCATAAATTTACAAAATATTAAGGATCCTGGAGAGAAACACTAGAGATAGCATGTACAAATAGCCATAAATATATTGTTGCAATGTTATCCCAAATAACTTCAATTAGTTCATCGATAATGATTGCCTCGTCAAGACATTGGGTTCAAATGCGATAAGGGAATTCTTTAACATGGATCGCACACGAATGAAGGACTATTTATAACATAGGAATAATTACAAAACACAAAAATCTGTGTTCTATTCTACAATAATATCCCGCTTAACTATGATATTCATGGGATACTTCAAACTAATATCATCTTCAATACTCCCATTCGGTCGCCGATTGGCCTGGATCTCATTTGTCAAACCTATCTCATCTTCACTCTTATTATCTTTATGAGGATCTTTACTCCGATCAGACAGAGCATAGAAATCGCCGTTTTGGGACCGCAGCCTTGAGGCACCCGTGCCATAGACTGGTTGTGAACTAGCATTGACGCTGCTACCTGGGAACCACGCGGGTAGACATCTTCGGACCAGTGGATAAAGTGTAGGTAAACAGGCACAGACAATACCGATATTAGGCTCAACGGAGGACCAGATAAAAGCCTGAGACATGCCCCAGGTAAGGTCCGCGGAATTGAACATTTTGCTGAGAATGACANGACGGACGACTCCAGCGACGCAGACGCTATACATTACACCCAGCATTATTAGCATGATAAGACCATAAAAGAGCATGAAATGAAAAGATACATACAATCCACCGAGAGCAAAAATACTCAGGATACTTAATCGCTTCGCGACAGGCATCTGTAAGTTCCAGACCATGGGTATAGGAGTCAATAAGATAAGGAAATCAGTAAATACACTTGCTCCTCCATTACCGAGGAAGAATGCAGAGATGTTGATACACTTCCCCTTTGCTGTGGGATCGACGTATTGGTTCCAGAAATAGCTGAATGGTCGACACTGTGTAAGAGAAGTGATGAAAACAGCGATCCACCATCCGACAACAAGAAAGACAACGAAGTAAAGGAATTTGCGGAAGGCTTGCACGGGAAAGAGGCGGTAATAGAAGACAATTATAGATAACTTTGTTAAGGGGACAACAGAACCATAGAGGAATTCGTATGCCCAAAGAATCTGTTGGTCAGTTTAAGTTCAATTGCAATAGCTAATAAGCCATATTCCAGCTGCTTTCTCTTGACTTACCTTGAAAATGGCGCCTAATCGGACTGTTGGATTCCAAATATGCTTGCCAATTCCTTTATAACAGGCTGGAGAGTTGGAATCGTCAGTTCATTGCTCCATTCTTAAGAGACCGAAAACGCTACCTAGGATCGAGAGGCAACCTGTACCCGAAGCTACAACCTAATTATCCCAGCAGCAGCATTAGAAAACAGCGTTGTGATTCGGATGGCAGACATGGATATACATGTACATACCAGCGCTGCAAGAATTAAATAGTCGTCCAGCTGTAAATCCGTCTTCGCAGTGTATTTGGCGACAACTCTCAAGGCCACCGCTGCCGACGAAATGACCATCAAGGCAATGACAGGGCTAATGACAGTTGCTTTGATATCGGCATTGAGATCGATGCCTGGCGGTGGACCCGAACTCATGATGGAGAAAGAGCAAAAGAAAGAAAGAAAACAACTATTAACGTTGTGTAACTATCTGCAAATCCCGATTCCAGAATCTCAAAACGGCGCTGTCTTATTATTAGCTTATACCACACAGCTGGATATATCGTGGTTCTGACGGTAATTGCGCAAAGGCCATGTCCAGAAACCAAAGACAAAGCTTTTGTTCCAGATCGGCTTCGCCTAGCCAGATTAGCTGGGCGCAATTCGATAAGGGAGGGGGGTTTAAAGCCATAACGCGACCAACTAACTGACTGCTGATCCTGACCCTATTACGGTATTACGGTAATGCTCTGTTAGATCTGGGTGGGAAGCACGACAGTTGGAGGGGAAGCACAGGCGTCGGTTCCAATCTTGTTATGCAAGGGTCCTGCATGTCAAGCATGGGAGCTCGTCCGACAATAATTGGGTGGCAACACATCGATCGGTCTCGGCGCATTGTGGCTTTCAGGAGAGGATTAATAAATTTAGGGGCAATATAAAATTTTTCTCATACCACAACGAGCGAGGATATCATGGAGTGGACAAGGTGGGACCCGGGATCGTATGGATTCACAAATCATAGCTGTCTTGTGGTGAAGCCGAAAGGCCAGTTGTTTTAGATTCTGCAAGTAATATCCTTGTTTTGTTCTTGCCGTGCTTTTGCTAGATATGCAAAAANGTGCTTTACTTGCCGTAGTAGATCATCTACAAACAGGGACAAGTGCTGAGTGGACCCGATCTCAGAACGGGAGGTACCGTGCACAGTAAATGTCTCCCTATGGTCTGTCACTAGACTCTGAACTATCGGCTCTTTGGTGCTGAAAGACCTCGATCAATACGGATAATGCTCCTTCATTCACCAATACCCTAATACTTAGTAGGAGCGGTTGACATCCTAGTAGGTTCCACGACTATAACGTCGGTAACATCGAGGCTCTTCTTAACGACACTTCCGCTACAGCGCGGAAATAGCGTCAGATAGGTCCTGTTTGGATTCGGCTTAATTATTTACTCCAGGGAAAAAAATAAGGAAGAAAATAAGCTCGAATCCAAACATCCCCTCCTGAACCTCTCGCTTGCCCTGGTTAATGTCTCCACCAACTTATCTTGGCACAAAAGCTAACAAACAAGCGAAATAAAGAGCAAAATAAGGACCAACATTCCGGACCAAATAAGCTAAATCCAACCAGGCCCTAAAAGACGGACCGGCGATACAGATCGTTGGCGCCTCTGGGGGAGATGGGCCCATCACCCAGGAATCTGGATCAATAGTGTCCGTTGTCAAAGCCGAAGAAGGCTCATACCGTACTCTGCTGGGGAAGCGGAGAGCCCAGCCAAGAGCTCTCTAACGCTTTCCAGAGACACCAGCATATTCAGTAAGCACTAACAAGAAGATCCTTTGGAGTGGACGTCCAACCAGGCAGAGCGAGTGTCCTTCCGGGCGCATAAGGAGATTAGCTRAAAGAAATTCTAGATCTGGGATTTGTGAAAAAGAAAGGGGAGCAAATCACCAATATATGACACGGACACAGCAGCATTTCACTATCGCGCTAAATCTAGGGGATACTTAAATCCACCCGCAACATACCTAAATCCACCCAAAATCGCCGGTGTCGGATGCGCCCGGACCATCGCGTCCCATAGTAATTTATTAGTAATTTCATGATCCTGTAATATCCTTTGCTCAAAACACCAAAATTCGCGTTTCTTCAGATACGCGTTTTGTAAAATATTACTATACTTTCGTAGAATTGAAGTTATTTCTACTCGCTTTTTGATCTTTTTCCGCTTGAAATGACTACTCTTACACCATCTTCATGTGGCCCTCCTCCCCCAGAAGCATTATACGCTGATTTAGCCTCTTTATTTGCTTCAATTCAAGCTTTCGCACGTGCAAATGGATATGCATTTGTCATTCGGAAAAGTGACCCACGAAAAGTGGTTTATACTTGCGACCGAGCTGGGAAATACCAATCCAAAGGCAAAAAGACAGATATACACCTATCGAAACAGCGTAATTCAGCTACCAAAAAGTGCGATTGCAAAATGGCAGTGGTTGCTAAAGTGGAAGGAAATGAGTGGAGGTTAAAGGTCTTGGAATCTACACATAATCACAATGCCTCAGCARCACCTATAGCTYATACAGCACAYYGAATGGCTGCTCTGGATGTTGAAATTCGTGYACAGATCTTGTCCAAAGCGTTATCTGGAATACRGAATGCTCAGATTTTGAGTACCCTTCAAATTGAGCACCCAGAAGTCTTGATTACTAGTAGTGATATTACGAATATCATTCAAGCCGCGCGATTACAGTCTTTAGCAGGCCGGACTCCAATTCAGTGGCTGTTGTATGTTTAAGCATACTCCTTTGCCTTAACTTTACTAACAATTCAGGGCAAAACTTAAGGAACAGGGTTTTAATCYGACATATTTAACTAATTCCTCCAACAACCTGGTTCACCTGTTTTACRTTCACCCAAACGCACTTACACTTTACYAACAACATCCTRATATATTAYTAATGGATTGCACATATAAAACCAATCGATTTCGCATGCCATTACTTAATATATRTGCTATAACTGGTRGTAATAAAGTGRTTCAATTTGGATTGGCATTCCTTTCAGAAGAAACYGAGAAATCATATAGCTGGGTTTTGAGTCGGTTTCGGGAGATGATGGAACAGTACAATATTACAGAGCYACTCTCCATAGTAACTGATAGAGAATTAGCTCTCATGAAAGGTATCGATACATATTTCCCTAATACCAATCATTTCCTTTGCCGTTGGCATGTCAATATGAATGTATTRGCGAAAACGAAGCGATTCTTTCCACCAYCGGTAAAAGAAAACGGTATATGGAAGAGACACYATACRTTCCAAGAGTTTCTRAAGCYCTGGGGGATTATTTTGGATTCTCCTACTCTTGAAGCCTATACATCGAATCTCACTAAACTTCGTGTGTATCCACATGCAGCRGTTAAATATGTGGAGAATACATGGTTAACCCCATGGAAAGAAAAGCTAGTTCGATATTGGATTGATYAACACCATCATTTTGGARTACTTGTGACTTCGCYTATCGAAGGTTGCCATAGTACTTTAAAGTCATATCTACAACGTGGAAATGGTGACTTAAATGACRTGTTTGAGCGCTTACTTCTATTTTAGGCATCTCAACAAAAAGGCATCAAAACAACTATTGCTTAAGAACAACTTCGTCGAAAACACAGCATAAATACATATCTTTTCTCTGCAGTTTTAGGCAAGGTCTATGATTATACTCTTTTAAAGATAGTAGCTGAAAGAGYAAAAGTTCCTCGAGATAYAGYACTTGATATTACAAAGTGTAACTGTATGATACAACGTTCAATTGGTCTTCCATGTTACCATATAATATGGGAAAGGGAAAGAGATGGARGTGTGATTCGCCTAGAGGATATACATATACATTGGTATTACAACAGGCTAAAAGAAAGTATTTCATCGCTTTCTAACATCYAAGGACCTATTCTAAATCCACAGGCTGTGCAAGGGAAAGGGCGTCCTAAAGGAGCTTTGGGGAAGGGCCGGAAATCCACTACTAATACAATTTCTGGTACAAAACGTTTACCCTCTGCTTTTGAGCTTCCTAGTAGCTYAGCTCCACCAGCTTTAGAAGCTTTAACTTCAAGAGAATTAGCTGAAGGGAGAGAGATATATATCACGCGATCTGGGCGTACAGCTACAAGAGTTGGTCTACAGCGAATTCAAGAAATGGGTGAAGATATGTACGAACCTGGAACAGCATGGGAACGAGGTTATCAGCGCGGAATTTCATCGATCTATCACACAGATTCTATGGAGGAAACAGCTAAATTGATTGATGAGGCAATGCAGACTTCAGAGGCCTGGGAGGTGGTACAGGAAACCCAAGATTGTATCGAAATATTACCATAGCTTTAAAAGGTTGTCAGATAATAAGGGTATAATTGATTACATTGCGCAATCTCTTGTTGCCATACTAATTTGTATGTGAGGCTGAGGCAGTGTTATGCCTGAGGTTGTGTCCGACACCGGCGATTTTGGGTGGATTTAGGTATGTTGCGGGTGGATTTAAGTATCCCCTATATTAAATGTAAAACCAAAGACTACTTATATTAACTTAAGCTAACTTAGTCTATTCTTCTTTATTAAACTTCCTTAGAACTTTGTCATACAATCAAGCTAAAGAATCATATTATTATAATAGAAATTAAAGACAGACTAATGTAATCATTTAGAAAAAANTGCAATTATAATTTGATTTATACTGTTTTTATATCTAAACTAAGTTATTAATGTCTTAACACCAGCTGATTATATAAAACTAATAATTCATTGATTACTAACTAGAAATAAGGAGTTCTCAATTTGAGGATCAGTAATAACAATCAAGAAGATGTCTTGTGACTAATCTTCATTTACAATCAAATTCTATATCCATTCCTCTATAAACAAGTTCTTATCTACTAAAGAGTTATTAATCACAACTTTATTAAAAGTAACTTTATTGTTAATAATAATGTTATATAAGTAATAATATATACCATCTGTAATAATCCCTTATAAGGGCTAATATACAACAAGAACAAAGTATTCAATCAAATTGTTTGTATACAATTAGTCATTCATATTAATATTAACTAAATGTTTATTATAATTAATTATAACTTATAATTATATTATTATATTAATAGTATTAAAGAAGATAAACAAGATAAGAAATAACTTTA